>CM048054.1:18665000-18905000 GCA_026259375.1 Verasper variegatus
CAAAGGTCTTTATTGGGGTCACATTCAGCTCGGAGGACCACCCGGCTGTGTGGGTGGAGACCCATTCACCGCTGTGTACCCATGATGACAAATGAGGAAAAAGTAGTCATAATTCTCTCCCTGACATAGATGACCTGTGGCACCTCCGCTCAAAGAGCCTTCCGTCACGCTCGGCAGCCGACCTCCGGGGCGCAGGGTGAGTTACGCCGAACACGACAAGCGCAAAACTTCAAAATGCCTTTTAAGAGCTCCTCGTATATAACATGGATCTGTGAGTCTGAAGCATGACCAAAAAACAGTTCGCTCTCTATGCACATCAGTCCAAAAGGAGACTTATTGTTCCCCCACCCGTACGCCCACACCCCTTCCCCCTGCAGAGGGCAGTGTTTAGCAGAGGATGGGCGACAGAGGATCATAAACTTCCTGTGGAAATGTTACTGGGAGTTCAGTCAGTGTAGAAAACCACAGAGGTGGCCCAGCATCATTCTGTTGTAGGCTTTGGCACAGCTGCTCCTCTAATTATGAATGACTTCAGGCAAATTGTTGTAATTTTGCGCTGCCAGCACGTCACAGTCAGTCAACACTGCGGTTTGTTTGGAAATGCGGGACATTTTACTGACCGCTGACTCTCGTCCAGCTTTATTATAAAACCCAGTGAAAGTATGACAGTGGCTGGACCCCCCCCCCCCCTCTCCCATGTGCTCCCAGTTTACAGTGGTGTTCAGGAAGTAGAGCTTTTAAAATGTTTTATGTCTCCAAAATAAGTTTATCGAGCATTACTTTTGACCAAACTGTTAAACAGGACACTCTGCTCTACCTTTCTGATTGTGTGGGTGAGGGGGCTTAAGGACACGGTGTGTGGTCTCCTAACAATATTAGTCAAGCTTGAGTTAGTTAAGCTTTCCTGTCACTAATAGTAGTTTGCAAAACCAATTTAAGAAACCGCCTGGTAATTGAACAATTAGTTTGTGGAAAAACAGGAAACTCCATTATTGGCGTGTTTGGGTTTTTCACTTTTCTCTTTGGCTCGTCTGGTCTGTGATGGTGCGGCCGTGCCCTTTTGGATGCGTCTGATTGGCCCAGCCAGTCTTAGCACACGGTTAATTGGATAAACTCCTGACACCGTCGCTTCCCCGCAGGATCCAAGGTGCAGGATTACATAGATATCGCTGGGTTTAAACATTTGTTGAATTAATTAAACGTCTATCTCGTAAATGCATCCGTGACTAATCAAATTTAGTGTTTTTTAAAGGCTACTCTTTAGCCCCCCCCCCCTCCCGTTGGATCACGGTATTTGGTGTTACTGTGGCAGGACATAAAACAGATACTGGACGTGTTGAAAACTCTGGTATGCGCTCGGATCACCTCTGTTTACAGAGAATTGCACATGATGTAGTAGAAGCACACGGCTGTGTTTTTCGCAAAACCACAAAACGGGCTCTTCCTCATTTCACCTCGTCCGGCCGTGCTCAGCTCTCAGATGAACGTTCGCCTGCGGCCAAACGCTGACGAAACCCAGAGATGTTTATGCAGCAAAGTCAATGCATGTAAAACACTGTGATCCATAACTGTGATTGCATCTGCGCTGTGTGTTCTCAGAGATGGTTTTGTTATTATTACCGCGCTTCACACTCCTACTCTCTAAACGTTCTATTTGTCAAATTTACACTCGGTGCAGTAACTCATTCAGTGCATGTGATATTTAGAAATGCAACATACATATTTAAACAATGATATATAACGTAAGAGTTGAGTGAGTTTACTGAAGGTCTCCCAGTGTTTGAAAGGTGGCGGCTCCCATTCACTGACACCTTTTGTGCTGGAGTTGCATCTGTGAATGTGTGTTGAGCAGCGTTGACGTCGACTTTAAACACGTCCGAGTAAATCTCACCAAGTCTGAAGTGTGAGTCCTCGACCGTGCTCACGTTCCCGTCCACGGCCTCTGAGTAGATTACTGAACATTCAAGAAAGCACCTGGACCTCTACATCTATAGCTTGAGTAGGATCTTCAAGAAGCCACACGAACATTTGTCTTGTCAATTTCTATGTTAAACATTCATTGCATGTAAATCCTGTCTTGTAGCACTTTGACTTATATTTCTTGTTTTAAAAGATGCAACACAAATTGTTCTTTTTCACACAATAACAACCTTGTTAACCCTATATCACAAATGGAACAGGAAACATTAACAACATCTATTCACAACTAATTTGGTGCGAATACAGACAGTGGTGCTTAAGCATTTATCTTGCACTTACTGAGCACTTTGCACAGCAGTGTTTCTTCATGACGGTAATTAAACGGCCATCGTTTCCATGTTTAAATACCGTGGGATACCTTATTACCACCAACTCCACTGTGAGCGTGCTGAGGTTAGTGTTTATATCAGAGCTCTGCAGTGTCTAAACCTCAGAGAGATGCTTCTTTAACATATTTCTATAAGGAAAACGTCAGGATCAAGCAGCGGCTCCGAGGAATCTGTGTTTATTTGTGTGTTAGCATATGGAAGCAAACATGTAAAATACTGTGTGTGTGTGTGTGTGTGTGTGTGTGTGTGTGTGTGTGTGTGTGTGTGTGTGTGTGTGTGTGTGTGTGTGTGTGTGTGTGTGTGTGTGTGTGTGTGTGTGTGTGTTGGTCTATGAGGTATTTAAAGAGCATTAACTTGTCATTAATGAACACCATTAGTGACGATTGTTTTGGGCGCACCAGTGGCTCGGTGCAGTCAGACATCGCACAAGAATGTTTCGAGGCAAGTCCAAGTTAATCAGCTCCTCCGCTGCTTTTCTTGGCGTTGGTCAGGGCCCACCATAACGCCACGGCCCCGGAGGACCACGTAATTACAAGCTGCTATCTCGCTAAATGGGGCTCTCGCTCCTCTGCAGAGCCGCGATGACATGATTCGTGTTTTCCTGCTCATCTAGGCCTTGTGAACGAAGACGATGACAGCTGTATGTGGTCGGGGGGGGGGGGAACGGTGCTAGATTGTTTCTCGGTGCCTTTTAAACACAACAACACCCACCACAGCGAGTGTGTGTGTGTGAGCGTGTGCGCGTGTGCGTGTGTGTGTGCGTGTGTGTGTGCGTGTGCGTGTGTGTGTTGGTGTGTGTGTGTATGTGTGTGTGTGTGTGTGTGTGTGTGTGTGTGTGTGTGTGTGTGAGAGAGCCGCAGAGATGAGTGTCTGCAGGATAACAGCAATCTGTCTGCGTTCCCTCATTATCAAGTTGAATTTGCAGTCGGTGGAATCAAAGTTGCGCTCGTGTTCTGGGGGCAAATGAAGACAGAGTGTCTTGTCCTGTGGAGTGATGAGGGGGTTATCTGCCCCACACGCTGTTCAACTGATGTTTATACAAAGTGTTCGTGTTTTCAGCAAGAAAAACAGGCTTTTCCAAAGTAGATGATGAACAGCTGAGTGTATAAATAGTTAGTCCTCCTGTCTTACACCATCTTCATAAAGTGAAATCCTTATAATCTCCCTCTGCTGCATATTTTATATCTCCCGTTCTCTTAAAAAGGAGTTTTTATGGAACATTTTACGAGGCTTTTCCATTAGAAGAAGACCTCTGTGCTACAGTGTCCCCGCCGCTGACACCTGCAGAAATATTAAAGGGAACTTTGCACTCCATTAAACGTGAGGCCCTGGCGGAGGAAGTGGCGGATGCTGTCATCAGAGTAAATCCTCCACGTGTAGGCAGGCCGTCACCCGGAAAGGCCTGAGCTGGGATCTGCTGCCACGGCCTGAGTTACTGGCGCTCTCCCGTGTCCTGCAGGTGCCGGGGGGTGTGGAGCTGGCGGAGGTCGTCTTCGTCGGAGGTTCTCGCCGGGAGTGAGTGATGCTCCATCTAAACGGCGTGTACAAAGAAGTCAGAAGGAAATGGTTTTGGCCTGAGTGGCGAGGAAAGGGGCTGTTAACAGTGTGCTCCAATAATATTTCCATTAACGACCACTCATTAAACTCCCTGTGTTTTCAGCAACTAGAAGAGGCGATGAGCTCCCTGCATTACACCGGCTCCGTTTCAGCATTTCATCCATATGCTGTATATAAGGGGCTGGGGGTCTTTTATAATACATCACCCTCTCTATCACATAACTCATCAGATCTTTCTAACTCACACTTTCCTGTGGAGTGGATGAAATGTCTTTAGAGTGGTTTTACAGTATCGCTGCAGTGCAGAGGTATTCCATCCCAGGCGAGGGTTGCTCTTGTTATTTTTAAACTGCAGAGGTTACTTCGATCCATAAATCACCTGACCCACAGTGTCTAAACGTTCCCGCTCAGCCTGCCTGTCCGACGGTGGATTTATGATCTGCGGGTGTAGCAGCGAGCGCCAGCGCGGTCTCCTCTGGGCTCGCCGGTGCTCTCCTGTGCACTTGTGTACATATTTAGAAAAAGTGTGGGGTGTGCTGAGTGCTGTTCGGCCGCGGGTCAGACTCTGTTGTGATGCAGCTCGACGCACGTCCCTGCAGGAGTCTGTTTATAGGTGGGAAGAATCAACACCAACGTGGAAGCACACGGATGATATGCGGCACTGAAACCTGAGGGGAGGCTCAGTGATTGTAGAAGCTGAGCTGTGGGGTCTTTTTTTCACTTTCACATTCGTCTTGTGAAACTATGTGCTTTCGTCGAAGCTTGGCAAAGAGGTAAATAGCAATAAAAGGGGATTGGAGCGTACGTTTCTCTTGCCAAGTGTTTGGGGTGGGGGGGATCTTCCCTACACTGAGCGTCTGGCAGTGGAGCCTCGGCTGATGATGTCATCTCCAGGTCTACAGTTTGTGTTTGTTTCACCTCCATTATATGTGAAGGTTCAACCGACCTGGATCTCTTGTGGTTTTCTGACCTAAATCACATTTCCCCTTGTTTAGTTGTGCAGTTAGACTCCCAATGCTTTTCAAGAGCACATTCAAACTCCATGCTTCCTCCTAACATGCAGGGCTGGAGTCGTCCTCCCTGGTTGGCTGGTATGATCTCGTCTGACCTCGTTCTCGTTGGTCGGTGGGGAAACCAGCAGCGTATCATAAGAAATGACTCCCAGTCCCAAGTGCCACCAGTTTAGAGTCCAAACAATTAATTCATTTAAATAATAAACACAACCAACTTAACCGGGGTTTACTCCAACTTATCTCACCACAGAAAACCAATGGTTAGAATAGTTAGAAAATGGCTTCCCACCCCTACAACTTGTGTTTATCTATTTATTTTAATACTTTTCTATTGGATCTTTTAGGTTTTTTATTTTATTTTGCTGACTGTATACATTATAATCTTTGTATATGTACATGTATTTGCTATATGGTCAGGTTCACACTGTATAGTACCTTGTTATGTACATGTACAACACATCTTGAGGGTAATTGCTTTGTTGAATATTTGTTTTCCTAATATTTGCGTGAGCTGAAACTAGTGGTCACGCAGCCTGTAGTGTTGCACAGTAGGACTCAAACATCGGAGGCGTGTTGTACATGAAGTGTGTTTCTGGTTCGTGTGAAGATTTCAACACTCTGCCTCTGTGACCTTTAATTCCTACGGTGGGAGCTCGGCACATTCACAACGGTGTCAGGAAGAATTTGTCCTTTACAGTGTCTGTGTAATGTGTTTTTTAGAGGACATATGTTTCCTGTCAATGAAGTGCGGTCTTCTTATTTCCCGCGTGGCTCATTTTAAAAGTTTTTTCTACACAAACATTTTCGTTGGCCGCAGAGCTGATGTTCACCACAAAACGGGTGGACCAGCCGGCCGCGGTGTTTCCTCAGCTGGTCGATAACCTCCACTCCTCAGGCGTCGCTCCCCCTGCCATCTATTTCCGCCTCTCTGCAGTCGAGTGGCCCGTCTTTCCTCACTTTCAGGGGCAGTCAACGTGACTGTGGCACAAACGCTTTGCTCTCAACCCAAGTCAAACTAAATCAAACGTGATGGACGGGAAAGAAAAACTTTCTCCAACCTGTTTGGCTTCTGGAGACAAATGGCCGCTCACTAAATCCCCCTCCTCCGAAACGCAAAATATCAGTGGTGTTCAGCAGCTGAAACGAGGTACGACAGGTCCTGATGTCTCCTTATATTGACGTTAGATACTTTCCACCCATTGTAGCCTTTAGAAACCCCCAAAACACAACAGCTAAATTGTAAAGAATGGATTTAATAGTGAGTTTGTGTCCTTCTAGTGTAAGATGCAATAGTTGGTATCTCAAACTAACAGGCTTACAGTAGTGAGGCAGTATTACCTCCAAAGCCAAAGAGTACTTTATTAAAACTCGAGTATGTAACACCCCAACACATGATTAACTGGAGTGGTGACATGCATGACGTGTCTCCACTTCCTCCCTCTATCCGAACGCTGCCATGTGGAGCACGGGGCTGTGCAATAGCCTTTTGGGGGACGGAGCTGCGGTTGCGAGGCCGTCAATCACGAGTCAGTCACGGCTGTCAATCATCACATCGCACTCGATCTCTAAAGCGTCAAAATAACTAATTAAAACCAAACTCGTCCTGTCGTCCATCTTTATATACAGTAACTACAGCCCTAAATAAGTGGTGCTGCTCAGCGGGTTCATCAGCGTGACCAGCGCCACCACAGGCAGCAGAGAAAACACCTGTAAAACAATCAACATCTGCATTTTGACAGTGGTTCGAACATGGTGGATGAAATGGGAGAGAAATGATGATTTTCATTTCTTACAGTACATGTGAACGCATTACTCAGGCCTGTTCTCCGGCATCAAAGAATACCTCGACCCCCACCTCGCTGACCTCAGCCCGCGCACGCCTCACTCTGGCTGCAGCGACGTGGCAGCTTAGAAATGAGGAAGCCAAGGGTGAGAGCAGCGGTCTGACTGCGAGACTTTGAAGTTGCCGCACACACTCTGGAAAACAGGACAAGGAATCACCTGCCATAAAGACGTGTGCGTAAGCGCCGAGCTATTTGTTCTGGTGCCTGGGTGGTTATGGGTCCCCGGGGAGGGCTGGCCCGGGCCCCTGTGAGATCACATCAGCGCGGATCGGGCGGGAGTCCACCCGGAGGTGGAACTAATGGGCACATGTGTTCGCGGACACTTCTGAGAGCCAGATGCTGGGGAAGAGGGACGTCCGTTGAGCTCCTCACAACACCTCCCCAGGAGAGGAGCGAGAGGAGAGCTCAGTCCGGCTTCACACGCACGCTGGAAGTAGAAATCAGTGAATGCCGATACACATACCACGTTAATTTGGTTTCAGGAATGATCTCTATTACACACACAGAGCCTCAGTTTGTTGAGTCTACACACTAGGTGAACCAGTCCAATAAAAGGGATTCGGGGCTCACATCTATCTATTCCATATGATCTGTCTGCCCCAGTAAAAGTCACGTACAGACGCTGGTGCCTGCAGTTCGCTGTATGACCGACGCAGCCTTGACCTCGGCGATCTGACGTCTTATTCAGAGTGGTTAATGATTACCATCTCTCAATGTGTTTCAGCTGTTACAGCGGTAATCCCCCCCCCCCGGCTCCGTCGGAAGGGTTTTTCCTGTGGACGTCAAGGTCTGGCCGATGTTTTGACCTCATCTCTTCGTCAACACAGGATGGTCAGTCATTAGCTCATCTGCTGCAGTGATATCAGATCTGGAACGAGACGAAAAGAAAGTCTTTTCACAGCTTCTTGTCTCATTGTCGTCATAACAAAGGGAGCTCGTGTTTTCCTTTGTGTCTCACCCAACCGAGTTTTTCATCTTATTTATTACAGCTTTTCCCCTTTTGATAGACTCGGGGCTTACGAGAAATAAGTGTTAATCGCTCGCCTTGTAAATCTCAGGCAGAACGAGCAACGCCGCACGAGAGCGGCTGCAGGCACAATAAAAGATGAATAATAAGGTTTGCAAAACAAGATCCCGTGACAGGCAGGCCAGTGAAAGTTTTATTCCTTCTTTGGGTTATCTCATCCAGTCGTAAGCGGTGGTGTGACCAAACTCCACGAGGGAAACGTGTCTGTCACCGGTCCCCATGCTCCCCCCCCACCCCCGGAAGACTGGTGCAGTCCAGAGAACAGAATGTGACGCCTCCCTCTTCCTTACTCGTGGAGAACATCCTCCAGGTCTGTCTGGATCAAAGCGGAGATGCATCGCACGCATCCTCCGTAAACTCCAGAGATCGACTGTCAACGAGTCGGTCTGAGAGATCGTCTGAGAGAAAAGCTCGACTTGGCTGGAGACTCACCGCACGGAGGGAGAAAGAGGCGTTGATCTCTGTTATGATGAATGAGATGGGAAATAAATGGTTTAGAGACTTTATATTATTATGTGACCGTTATTTGATGAAATATGTTGCTGCTGGAGTTAATATCACATTTTTTACCAAATTTATGAAAGAAAATCAACATTTAAGGGTTGAACGTGGATCGTAACGTCACCTGGTGTTTTCAAACCGCCTTGTTTACGTGGAGTCGACCATTAGATGATTGCCAGTGAGACACGAGACCTGTAGATTCAGAATCTATCCATCAGTCAAAGATGGTCAGGTGAAAAGGTTTGTTGGTGATAAAGCATCAGTTTAACTAAAGACTAATGAAGTGACTGGATGACCGGAGCAGTGTCTCTGAGCCGTGGACACAAAGCAGTGGAATGTGTCTCCTCCTGGAGTGAGAACACGTTGTAATCCGTCCACCTTCTGAATTTGTTAGGGAGGCATCATGGGTAGTGGGTCAAATCTCGGTGGGGGGGGTTTGTCACACAAATGAGTTAAACACACATTAGATGAATGAGTGTTTATTCCCTTTTCCACAATGGAAGAGTTGGATTTAGGTTTTTCAAACACAAACTCTGCTTTAGCAATGTAGCGGAAAGGTTTTGTCTTTTTTATTCATGTAGAACTAATTCATTAATTGTGGGTCGTTGGCTGGACACATGCATGTAGACGCTGCTTTGCTCAAAGCCCCGTCCCTCCCTCTGTGAGACGCTCATGCATTGAGATGCACTGGCACACTCTGGTAATGGGTTCGTGTCATCACAGGTCCTCGGTTTATCAAAGTTTCCCTGAGCAGCGTGACCGCGGCTCGGCTGGTAAAGTGGCCCGGCTGTGAAGTGCTTGTTTTCCACAGCAAAACAAATTTAGGGGACCTGTTGGTTCCCAGGCGTGAACAGTTATGACTGGACATCACCGCGGTGTCATGTGCACTGTATGTGTATGTATTCGCCAATTAGCCACGGTGTTAAAACCAGTAAGGCTGTGATTCATCGTGGTGGATAAAAGCTGTTGTCCAGATGGGAGCGGACACAAACACATCACTCAGGAATCTCAAGACCTGACTGGATCAGCAGAGTCTGACTCAAAAGCTCGGAGCTGTTTTTCCTTCAGACTCTTGTCAAAGCAGGAATCTTAGTGTTTGAAGGATTTATTAAAAGATTCATTATCGCACATTAGTTTTAGCTAAATGACGCACAACCATAATGTTTCCTATTGGTCAAAATAAAATTCAATCAAGGCATTTAGGGTTTATGACTAATTATTATTTCCTCATAATAATCCTTACAATCATACAGCAAGAAGCGCAAGGTCAAATCCTGAAGGTGAGCCTGTATGTGTGTGTTAATGGATTTCCTCCTGGCTGGCGCTCTGACCCAGGTCTTCCTCCTGTGACCCTGAGGATGATTGCTGTGGCTGAGACGTGTTTGATCCCCGTGCTGATGCTGGGCTTCTGATGGCCGCCCCACTTTGATACCACGACGAGATTGAATCCAACCCCCCCCCCCCCACACACACACACACACACACACACACACACACACACACACACACACACACACACACAGTTGACCACACAGCACCGTCGGACCTGGTTTCTCAACAGGAGACTGCACTGTTTCCTTCCCTCTCTCTTTTATCTCGAGCGTTGATATTTGTCATAGATGTTACTTCCCTCTGAGGACGGACCGGGGCTCGAACCCTCAACCCTCACAAATATTTTACTATCGACTTTTTTTTTATTCCTGTTGACAAAGACTTGTCTTCCTATGAGACCAGTTGCTGCTGAGCCTTTTCCTAACTCGCAGGAAATACAGAAAAGTCACGTCTTTCCAGTGCAGTCGAAGTTCTGTCCGGTCGCTCTCTGTGTTTTTATGGAACCGTTCTGTTTCCTGACCGTTTGAAGTCTTCCTGTATTAATCCAAGCGAGCAACGAGTTTGATTTATTAGCGACGCAGGACCACTTTACTTTCACTCTGCTTTTATGTCGGGTTCGGTCGGATGGAGCAACACACTGACTGATGGCGAAAGCAGAACCAGACCTGTAAAACAACCAGCGTGCTGAAGTGAAGTTACACAGTCATAATGTGTATGAAGACGTTTTTATCTGATTTGATTTATTGTCCTGGAACGTGATCGGCGAATCAAGGTAGAACCTTTTCAGAACTGTTGGGAGTTTACGCCGCAGCCACTCTGGAAACAAAAGTGAGACGTCCTGAGAGTTATCGCTCTCCCCGTCCACATGAATGCTTTCCCCTCACACTAAATCTCAACATAGGTCAGCGCTCTGTTTTCCGACATCTCTGTCTCTCACACTCGACCCAGAACTGTCTGGTACCTTCACAGAGCTCCATGGACGGCCCCCGAGCAAAAGAGGGGAAAAATGGCGATAGAAAAAGTGATTGTGAAATGTGGGAGCGAGGAGCGTTTGGCAGGGCTCGTCTTGTTTGCTCAGTAAACCCCTGAGGCCTGTGTTTTCTTTTTTTTTTCCTCGCCGAGGGAAATGCCGGCATTGTTGGGCCGGGAGACCGTGGTTACGGGCCAGCCCAGGGCCCAGCCAGGCAGGTTGGGACAAACAACAAGATGAAGGTCAGCTAATATAGCAGTTAATTCCACTTCCTGGTCCCCGGGACACCCAGGCAGGGTTTATTTGAAGATCCCAGACCCTGAAGTCACTCTGCACTTTGTTCAGTCCATGAGTATTTTCAGTGGGAGCCAACACTTTCAGATATTAATGTATTCGGATGAGAAGGGAGGGAGGGGAGGGGGAGAGAGGGGGGACGCAGTCGGGCAGGGAGGAGGAGAACTACAGATTTCTATATGTCTCTGTCGCACGTTATGTGAAAATCAATCGTACGTTTTCACATAAATGCAGAAAAATAATCAGCTCAGGTTAAATTTGTGACCAGGAGAAACACGGAGGAGGATATTTCCCACTGTGTTTAACTTGGACACTGATTCAAACTGGGCAGGACGTCACCAATGATTTCCTGAAGTGATTCATTTCCGATTCACAAAGTCCCAAATGGATTGAATATGGATTTGATCATTGATATTTCAGGTACAATACCAATTTTTCTCAGAAATGACAAAGATCTTCAGAAAATTCTGTAAATTGAACCTTTGAAACCAAAGCTCAACACTCTTCCACAATGACCATGCAGCAAAATGTTGATAAAGCAAATGTTGATTTATTAATTAATTTAAAAATGAATTAATTTAAACTATAAATGAACGTTAAACTTGTCTGTTGAACTGAGTTGTTTCGTCCTCTTGTCCCTGTTCAAAATCTGGAGGGTTTTAAAAACAGGAAGCTCTCACGAGGCGGCTGAAGGGCCGTCCTCATGGCGCAGACTCCAAACAGATCATCCACTCTGCATCGGCTGAACTCAGCAGGGTCTGTCAATAGACATTAAAAAGAGACGGTTTATTAGCTGATTGTCTCAGCGATCATTTAACTCGGACTTTGAGAATGTAGAGGGGGGGGTGAAATATAGTACACACCATCCAAAAGCCAAGTGGCTTAATCCTGTATGGAAATGGAAATGCAAATAAAAAGAGGACTAACTGTGTCTGTGTGCACTCTGCTGTCCAGGAGGAGATGGAGGCCTCTCTCTTCTCCAGGATGCACAAGAGGAGCCTTTGTGCTCCACACTAGTAAGCCAGGAATACGCCTTTTGAACCATGTGCATTGAAAGACAGAGAAAAATGAAGAGGTAGTTTGGGCGGGAGTGAATGAGTGAGAGAAGGGGTGAGGGGCCGGGGGGGGTTATTAAAGGTGTTTGTGTCAAAAGCAGAGGGTTTAATACATTTGGAGTCTCGTGTGTGTGTGTGTGTGTGTGTGTGTGTGTGTGTGTGTGTGTGTGTGTGTGTGTGTGTCACACAGTGGGCTGATATCAAGTACCTCTTTAAGGCCTCCTTCCATCTCCAGAGGTGCTTCAGTCTTTGTTTCCTCGAGCCCAGTTCCCCCACTCTGCTGCAGCCCGACTGTGAATGAAGCCTGGGAAGCAGAAGAGAGCCCATTGACGGATGGGAGACGGCGCTAAAACGGGGGAGAGAGCGGTAATATGCAGCCCGTCACCTGGTTGTGTGCAAAGACTCAGAGAAGCGTGTTGGTGTCGCACACAAGACAAACGCCTTCAGCTTTGTTTTTGATGGTATTGAAATTTTGGAAACGCAGTTGGTCCCATTTTAGTCTGGACGTGCAGAAACAGAGATGTTTGGAAACAATGACGTAGACGCCCACAGCTCTTTTCGGTCACGACGTAACCTTCGCTGATTCGTCAGGCTCCGATCACATGACCCCCCCCCCCCCCTTCCAGAGGAAAACATCTGCCTCAAGTGTAGAACGCAACACGGATAATCAATTGCGTGTCTAGCAATTCAATTCTGCATAGATTTTGTGAGTTCTGTGCATTTGCCGTCTCTCTGGAAAGACTCGAGCCATAAACACAAATCTAAAGCTCCTAGAAATCTATTGAGGAAATTGACCACCATGTTGGCGCAGGCGGACTAATCCTATTCACATCAACGCCCTCATCAATGGGCCTGACAGCACATTCGATTAAAAGGAGAAAGAGGCATTATTCAAAAAGTCCAATAACAATCTAATTAGCGAGTAATTACAGTGTATTGACAAGACGTCCATTAACTTCGGTGTAAATGTCTTAATGAGTGTGATTGGTGTTTTATCACACAGGGAGGGAGAAAACAAATTATGGGGAAGCAACCTAATGAGTGCGGGTAGAGAGCCGAGGGGCCTGTGATCCTCGAGTGGATTAGTTGTTCGGGCAGAAGGAGGAGGAACACCGGAGAGGATCACAGAGGCTGATTTGCATCGCTCAGCAGCGACGGACCTTCAGCGACACCGTTTCTAATCTCTATTCACAGACGAGGGGGACGAGACCCGAGGAAAAGACGACTTCATTTAACGCAGAGTGAAGTTCAATCAAGTCCTGTCGCAGAGGAAGTCTGATTTTATGCATGGAAAATCTGCCAGCGCCACTTTGAGATGAAAAACTATATGCAATCATGGTCTTGTTTTTCAAAAACCCACTTGAACTCTTGCTGCTTTTCTGTAAAAGCGGAGCCGCAGCACGGATGCTGTTTTGTTTGCTTCTTAACACCCGACTGAACGGAACAGCACAACACAGTTTTCTCTCCTGAACAAAACGCATTTAAAATCTTCGTTTGCTTTTGCTTCTCTCGAGGACGAGAAAACCATCATCGCACACAAACACAGAGTCAATTTCAATTCATGCAAATATTGTCTGGAATAAACGAGCAATACTATCAAAACAAAACTGAAGGAGTTTGCCTTTTGTGAGATGAGCACACATCTCTCAGGCCACAGCCATAGTTAATGTTCTGAGTCCCCGATCTTGAATTGTAAATATCAAACATACATTGACGTAACTGAAGAAGAAGAATTTAATGAGTTTCTGTGAGATCTCTGGATTCGCTGCTGTGAAATCGTTTCCTACAAACGCCTCAACAGATCGACTCAGACCCACCAACAGTGGCATCATCGTAAAATACAGAGTTCAACTGCACAACAGCTGTTAGCAAAGACAACCGGGTCAGTGACGCTTGTTATAGATCATCCATGTTGTGTTCTACACTGGTCGTGTGCCGGATTTCTTCCAGGGCGTTCTGACCAAACAGCGAACGCCATTCAGGCAGAGTTGATGCATCTCCAAATGAAAACGTAGTCGTGTGGACGTAGCCTCAATCGTATCATCGCTTTCCACAAAACCTTTCGCCCAATGCGAATATCAGCCGGCTTACAACATATTTGAAACCTCTGACAGAGCGAGAGGAACAATAAAGAACAGGAAAGAAAGAGGTAATGAATTCAAATCCTCCAAATCGCTCTACTGGTTCCATCCAATTCATCTCAGTGGAAAGTGCCTCTGATAGAAAAGTGACCGGTGATCGTCTCTGTCTGATTTGGTCGTATCACGTCTGTGTCTGTTGATCCAGCTTCGTCTTTCCACTGTGCGGAGAATCTTCTGTTGTGTTTTTCATATTTGAAACTTCAGAGAAAGTTCGGACTAAGTTGTGCGGACGTTCTCCGGAGTTCGTGTCTGAACCCGCTCCCTCACTTTCTCTCCCTCCATCGACCCAGAGTCGGTGGGTTTTTTTACGGCTCCTGATGCTGGTGGCCTGATATTAATGGAGAACGCAGCTTGAACTTTCAGCAGTGACTGTATAATTGGTTGGCCCCTTTGGAGTATTTTGCGCCGGGCATCGCAGGAGCAGTATATCAATACTCGGGCCAAGACAGATGGGCTCTCGTTTGGAGACGGTTCAGGATTGTGTGTTTTTGTGTAAAACTCCCAGAGGAACAAGTTAAGGGTTCCCACTGATGCCAGAACCTCTCGGCTTCAACAATAACATCTGTGGTTTGGATTAGACACGTTGGTGATATCACCCTTTTTTAATAATACGCCTGCGTTATAGCAATCTTACAGAAAACCCTTATTGTCTATGAAGTTTATAGAAGCACAGGATCCAACACAAATGATGGACCGGCGCTGCACAAACCTCTCTGGCAGCAGTTGGTGTTTTTAATTAATTTTCTTACGATTGGATTCACATGTTCAGAAAATGTCACAATGACAACTTCCCTTTAGAGAATTCACTTTAAATAAAGTCCTTAAATCCTCAACTTAAGTAAAATGTGGACGTTACAGTGGGATAATGGTTCATTCCCAGTAAAAGTATTGTATAGTTCTAAGTGTTACATCACTTACATGGTGCAGAATGAAAACATTGAGCCCACTGAGACGTGTTTGCCAGAAACATTCCTGCACTTTCATTTAACTGTGCTTTAAGTTACGGCCTGTAATTACATTTTAAATATCTTTTATATATATATATATATATATGCCATCAATAAAATACTTAGTGCGGCTCTATAAATACAGTGACGGGGTGAGGAGGTAACAAATCTGTGTTTGGGAACTAAATTTCCCTTTTTAGTGCTTTTTTAAATTATCCAGTAAATATTAAACAAACAGAAAGTAAAGACAAATGGCCGACAGACTCGGCCGGTATTTCATGAAGCGGAGTGAAAAGTGTGTGTGGAAAAAAATGTACAACTTCAACACACGCGTTTAACTACAACGTATTTGCAGTGACTAGGAAACAGACTCACTGAGTTTCCTCACATGTTCAATCCTCCTTTTCCAAAAAGTTAAAAAACTGAGAAGTGAATAGACTTAATCGTCAATTTCATCCCAAATAACTTAGTTTCCCAGTATTTGATCATAATTGTTAATCATTATTATTAATAGTTAACATCCACTTTTAGAACGACAATGAAATGTCTCCCTCCGTTTTCTCCATTTCTTTGGAACCGGGCCGAGCGGCTTCCAGATGGATCACGACCATAAAACATTTGATTCGGAGCATAAAAAATATTGGAAAACGGAAAAACCGCAAAGATACGAGACACAGTCCATTAACAATTATTGAAGAAACTACACATCCCATAAACCATTGTGTCTTCCTGCTGCTTCTTCTTGATTTAACCTCTTTCTATAGATTCTCACCTCTGGACTCTTGCATGTTAGTTCCTCTGTGGTAAACGTGAAGTAACATGATTTTTTTTGGAACATTTCCACCAATCAGACACGTCTCTATTACACCTGAGGATTCTGGGTAATGTCGTGTAGGTGACGTTGCGAATAAAACCTGTTTTTCTTCAAATATAACATCGTTTTACTATCTCGTTGCTTGTGGTAATTCTACCTTGGATGGTTAAAATATTACGGCTGATAATGAAAATCTCTATGCACAAAATGTGGAATCACACTGTCGAGCTCTATTTGAGTATATAACTATTATTTTTATATATATATATATATATAACTGTTTCATACGCTGCCGTCTTCTCGTGTTAATGCACAAGAGTAGAACAGTTGCATCTGACAGAATGAGTGACGTCGTGTATCGGACCTTTTAGAGACGACAGGAAGAAAAGAACTTTGAACAAAAATAAAAATGAATCTCTGCTGGGATCCTCGTCGCTTTGTTTTTACACAGTTTATTTCAGATGAATTAATGGTCACTTCTATCCGGCTGCTCAAATAGCCAAACACTTATCGATACGTTTTCATTACAGCCGTCTACAACTCGATGCAAAAAGTACAAAATAAACAGTCTCCCCAAAAAAAGAAAAAGGAAATAAAAAAAAAATACACAAAAGCCACATTTGTTTCATGTGTCATTAAATATATTCATTTGTGATAAACATAATATATTAGTATTACAGGACAGCACACAACCATTTGCGATGGACACTGCTAAACAACATTTACAAGCCAATGTATAAACATGAGCAGATAATTATTCAGGTATAATATTTTACGGAGAGCAGAGGAGGAGGGAGGTGGGGGGGGGGGGGTTGGAGTACCTTTTATGCAAACGCCTGTAAATCCAGTTGAAATGTGTCGGCACAGATGTGTTGGCAGAGGTTTTATTAGCAGGTTGTAAATCTGAGATACAAACAGTGTGATGCACAGAGTGTGTGTGTGTGTGTGTTTGTGTTTGTTTGTGTAGCACGTGTGGTCCTGCATAAGTTTCAGTGTACTGTGTGTTTTTGTGTACGTGTAAACTCTGTTGAAGTGTGTTTGTGTGTGATCCTCCCGGTGCACATGCTAAAGTAAACGTGACATGTTGATTTCTCTGACATTCATTTATTTTGTCTTTCCATTTATTAAGCTTGTAGTATTTAACGAGTCTGGTTAAGTTCACATGGAGATCGTCTAGTTAATGTTTAACAACAACAACAAAAAAGTAATACTATACAGCTATATAACACGTAGACATTCGCTCATGCCTCTTTGTCGAGTACCAAGTCTTGACAGTGGGATCCAGTCGTCAAAGAGACGCTTTGAGGTGACGAACGTTCGCACGGTAAACGCGTGATATTCCATCGCTCCACAGGTTCTTCTCCCACAACACTGAATACTGAATACAAATAAAAATGTGTACATGATTCACAACGGTTGTTAGGCAGCAACAGTAAATAGTGAGCATGCAGCGTGTCAGTGGTTTTGAGGATTTGCTGTGATAGGTCGATATTTTCCTTTTTAATGAAGTGAGACTTCACCAACACTCACCTGCAGATATTTGGGACATCCAACTTGCATTTAGTCTTCTTTTTTTTTATCTGAGTCGTGCGGCGGCTGACACGTCTCGCACGAGCGCAACACAAACGCAAAAAAGCCACAACACAACTGCAAAAGTGACGACAAAGCTTCAAATGCCACAACGTGAATGCCAAAGCCAAATGAGTAATAACAGATGTTGACATTGAACCGAGCCGAGTTGCTTTCCTCGCTGTGTGTCGTGGCTTTTCCTTCGTGTTTGTGAGACGTCTCCGTAGCTGTGACACGGCCCGTGTAGAACAGACGAGTGAGATGAGTGTGTATCTGTACAGGTTTCCTTTCTTTTTGGACGCCACGCTAAAAATAATGGTGAACATATCTCATATGTTCTAAAAAAAAAGTTCTGACTAGTAAAAATAAGTGCATGGTTGACACGTCTACTCTACGTCTAGTTGATGCTACGGCACCATCTACTAAAAATGTCTAAGTATGCACATATGGTTACTTTACATTGCAGAGGTCACGACCACAACATGCTGCGGATACATCGATACTTTCATGTAAATATATCATTGTACAGAATGAGGAGAGGATCGTTTTTATGGCATTTTGTTCCCACACCACCGAGGTAACACTCACACAAGCTGCGTTCAGACCTGCACTGAGCTCCGGACCTTCTCCAGAGGGGCTGTGGAGCTTCTCCAAGCAAAAACTAAGGAGAACGTCCGAGTGAGCTCACGTGAAGAAAACGAGAATCTAATCTTCATGTGTGAAAGTCAAACTCCGGAGAAGGTCTGGACCCGTTTGTGCGTACACGTCTGAAAACAGCTTGTATGAGCAGAGGGTTCTCAGGTAAATTACGACCACAGTTTCAAACAATTTCACAATTTTATCACTTTCAGCTGCTGAAAAAGTTTCTCCATAGTTCGGCAGGTTTCAGCAGCAGCTGCTCAAACGTGCGTGGAGTCCCGCGGTGCCGTGCCGTGCCTCCTCTTGGACACAGGGACGGTGGAATTGGATCCTCTGAAGACACAAAGAGGGTGATACAGTAGACGCATCGCTCTTTAGAACAACCGAACGAGGGGGAAACAGCATCGTGGGTGAAATAGTCAGGATGTGACATATCTGTAATATTAGGTGCAAACTCTGCAATTACACGACAAAACCAAAAACCTTGAAAGACGAAAAACAGAAAGTTGTAGAATGAGCTCCTTCACAAAAGTTCCTAAAAAACCAATCTAATCTCTTCGCTCCAGCTCAGAGCAGCAGCACTCAGTCATTCCCCATCTCTCCTACTTCTCACCTGTGTCTCTCTCCATCTTTTATTCTTCCAGTTTATTTTTTTAACCCATCCATCCTCTCCTCCTCCTCCTCCTCCTCCTTGCATCCATCCCAGTATGGAGGCGTTCTTTTTGCCTCCACCTCTCCCTCAAGCTCCCTCTCTTTCTCCCCTCCCCAGCTGCTTTTAGCACTTTCCCCTCTTGTCGCGCTGTTGGAACTTCCTCAGCCGGCGGCCCCACAGGTCCTTCCAGGGGATGAGCAGGCTCCCCTTGTCCGCCACCACGCCGCTCTGCCCGGAGTCGTCGTCTGTGCCCAGGAGCAGGTACTTCCTCCCGGGCTTGATCTTGGGACATTTGCACGCCACGTCCTTGGCGCGCACCCACAGCAGCTGGTCCCCGCGGCGGATGCGGTGCTCGCCTTGTTTGTACACGGAAATGATGTTGACGGTGAACTTCCACCACTCGCCGGCTTTGTCTCCTTTCAGAACGTGCACTTGAACAGCTGGTGGACGGAGAAGAGAAAGAAAAAACTGGGTTAAATCACCTTCATATCATAAAGTAGTGATTCCTAATGAGAACTATGTGCTGTACCTCCTGTACCCCACTGTTTGTACTGCAGGGTAACTTTGTCCACATGTTGAATCAATACCTGAGCAACACATGCCGTGACTGAGAGCGTTGGCACGTGATCAGAGAAGTCTAACTGCAGTGGTTAGATAAAAGTAGAGGGGAAATTGTTGAAAAAGACAATTACGGGTGACAGAGAAATGGTGGAAAGGCTGAAGATAAGTGACAGTTTAAACACTGAGCATTAATGCAGAAATTGCTGAAACGTTTGGATAAAAATGATGAAGCGAAAACTTCCAGGGATACACGAGGAAACCTTTCTTATATCAGACAAGGCTGGAGTTCATTAAACCGATTTTAAGACAAGAGTCTGAATAAGACGCTGCCATTTAAACATGTTTGTCTTAACCTGAATTTAAAAGTCTGACGTATTTGATGTATAGGACCTCATATGTTCAGTCATATTCTCTGTGAATATGAATGGAAGGGTTCGGGCAACTCGTGCAAACGATCTGATCAAAAATGTTTTACTCTGAATAAGGTATCTAGTGATGCCAACACGTTGACGCCAACATTGTATAAAAGCAGCTGTTCGAGCCTGAACCAGAATTTGCTCCCCTCATCTGTGACCTTTGACCTTTCCTCCGAAACGTTCTCCTGTTTGCTGCAGCCGTTGCCATAGCACACGAACACAAAGGCTTCAAGTGGAGAACTTTAAGACTAAAGCCCAGAGAAAGGCAGAGAATTTGTTGTGTGTGGGACGGTGTTATTTTTTTTTGCAAAAACAAAAATGTCTAAAGGAAAAACTTTGCAGAGTTTCGCCACATCTGCAAACAGTATGAAATCCTTTCCAGTTGGTTGATCATGTGAACATCTGAGCACCGACCACCTCAGGCTACTCCATCCTGAACCTGGGAACTATCGGAGCACCACTTGTGGCAAATATTTTAATATGAGGAAATGAGTAAAGCTTCCTTTGCCGAGGCTCCCCTGCGTCGATTCTCTGTCCGACGAAGCCGCTATTACTTCGTCACCCTGATTGGAACAAGAGGTAAACCGCTCGGCAGCCACAGAGCTAATCTGTACTTGAGGTGAAGTGGGTTTACTCAGGAATGTGCCTATTAACTTTCAGGGGGTGTTCACTTACCACTGTGAGATCTAATCTAATCTGAAGAAGACGGGATTAGATGATGGGAAACACTTGTGATGTCCGGGACAAATCTTATATTTACCTATTTATCTTCTGTGTTCAACTCATTTAATGCTTTTCTGTTATCGGCAAACACGTAAGGATCATAAATTGTCAGGGAACGGACTTGCAAGTGTGATAATAATATCCAATCTATATTTCCTGCTCGAACAAAGACCCTTTCTTCCCATTATTTAATGCTGATATGCTTAAACTGCTTTCAGACATACACTGAACTCCGGATAAACTCCGGACATTCTCCGGAGGGGCTATATGTCCAAAACATCAGAACTCAAGCAAGTTTACTCCTGAACGCTCCAGAGATTTGTGTTGTCAGAGTAAGTTTGTGCGGATATTCATTATTTAACTTCTACGTAAAGTGTGATAACTCTATTTCCTGAAAGAGCTTTTCTTCCCATTGTTGAATTCTGATATGCTCGGTGCGTTAGCCTTTTCTTCGCCTTTCTGGCTGAACATGATCACTTTCGGCGTCCATCAGTCATCCCGCTCCGCTGCCAAGAACGAGGAGAACCGGAGGAGCGGGGTGCTTGAGTATGTGTGTCAATGCATGGCGTGAGCAAATCGCACACAATTTCAGAAGAAAGACGGTTTGTTGTGCTGAAGAGAGCGAGCTCTCACAGCCCTGCCATTCATCGCAGCCCTCTCCTTCATCCACACACATAAAGGGTGTGTGAGGAGGGGGCTTGTGTGCAGGGGGGGGGGGGTTCCACTATTTGTCTTCCCAGCCACAGAAAAAGTTCCAGGAGAATCAGGATGTGTTTCCGACCTCATGAGCTATCCGGGTTCTGCTCCCAGAGCTCCATCCAACTTCTCAGCGTGAGAATCCAGCGGAGATAGCGCTCTCCTCTCGGCGACGGCGTCCAGCTACAGTCTCCCTGCCGGTGTCTGTACTCGCTTTCTCTCTCAAGTGTGTTCTCAGTCTCTACTCAGAGTATTTAAACACACACATACCTTCTGCCGCTCGGTTGGAGCTAAACAGACACCGAAGCGAGACTGAGCGCCCGGGGTCAAACAATCTATTAGGAAACGGTGCACGGTGTTTGGTGAGAGCGACCGTGAAAGAGAAGAGATAAGTGTCAGATGATCAATGGCTGCCAACTGAGCCTCGGCCACAGCCAAACTTCCCACTGGGTTTATCTTCTGTGGGCAGTGTGCTGCGGCTTGACACAGCATGCCACCAACAAGCCAGGGCTAATGAAATTAGAGCTCGCTTAATTACCGCACTGAGGCCCCTGTCCCCTCTGGTTATCAGCTGAGTGAATGATCAGGGACCTGCAACCCTTGGGTGAGCACAGAGGGGCCGGCCGGGGAGGCTCGGGGCGCTCTGCCTTTGAGCACCACCCCGGAGCGTCGGTAAACACGCGGCCCTTTGATTCATTGTCCTCCTGGTGGCAGCGAGAGGGAGGGTACGTGTGTGCAGAGGAGGGTTCGGGGCGAGAATATAATCCCTTTGTGTCCGCCGTCTCCGTAGCTACGGCAGTGATGAAAAACAAAAATTGAATAAACAAAACATATTTCTTTCTCTCCGGGGTGGCAATCCGTCACCGTCTGCCTAATTTACCACCTGTTTGTGCCCCGAGGAATGCTCGGTGCCGGCAGAGCGCACAACTGTGTTTAAACAGAGGGCCCCTTCCCGTGACCCCTGGGGGCCTGCACCAGCACTCACACATCAGGGTTGTGGCCCCCAGAAGAACAGAGGGGAGACTCTGAAGACCCACAAAAGGCGAGGCGACAGGCCTGAGAAATGAATTAGACCGAGGCGGAGGGAGTGGATGCGAAGCGCTGATGGCGGCCGTCCTGCCTCGGGGTGGCTCATCTGCTTCCAGACGCTTCCAGAGGAACTTCAGAGGAACCACCCGCGCTGCCCGAATCAGCCCGACTGATTTATAGATGCACGGTCGCCCTCGGCTCCGATGATGGAGATTCAAGTCGGTGGGAATATGAATAATCGCTGCGTTTGGCTTCCGAGCAAAACGCAACAAATGGCCTGAATTAGTATTTGCTCAACTATTAGAGGGGAATAAAATATATTTGGCCGTTCTTCTGCTGGACGCCGTTCAAAGTGCACAGAGCTGGTTTGCTGACAGGCAGTTGATGAGGTTTCGCTGGTGATGATTTCGAGCGAAATACATCAACATTAGAGGAGCTGAAAGAATCACAGCAGAGGGAATAGTGACGAACGCTTTACTACAACTGGCTCGTGCTCAAATTTGCATCAACTTTTCCACTGAAATCTCACTGAGTTATTCTTCAAGTTATTAACGATACCGCTTTTAAATTTAAGAGGAAAGCGTCAAAGAAAAATGCAGATTCACTCCAGAGATGCATTCTTAAACTCTGGATAATCTCCTCAGGGGCTGTATGACAGGCTTCGGACTTTCTCCGGAGTTTCTTCTGACCCCCTGGTAAAAACTCATGAGCCCATGTGGGAAAACAACAGGATTCACAGCGAGCGAGCCAGCGCCGGAGAATCTCCTGCTGTGTTGATCATGTGTAAAAATCAAAGTCCCATTGTGTGGACATTCTCTGGACTTCCTGTCTGAAAACGGACATATTGTCCTTTCAGCTGAGAGGAGAGTGGATATATCCTGGACCTGCCTCGTATTCTGTTCTTGTTTTGTGTGTGTGTGGATCCATCGATAACAGATAAACCGAAAGATAAATGATATCGCTGTGATTAATGGTGCAGAAAACCACATGGATCATTTGCTATGTGGATGAATGTGCGTCTCCAGTCGGGCAGTGTTCTCCTTCTCCCCTGTGGGATTTACAGATATTACACTTGTATCGCTGTGGTTTCTTGTTGACAGACAATCGATCCTTATAATTGATCATCATCATCATCATGTTTCCTTCTCGTTCCAAGATGCTGACTTGTTTGACCTCATATTTTAATACAGGAACATGATATTTATTTACCTCGTCGGGTGTGTTTCAGCTGCATCACTTGTTCTGTTGATTCACTGACAACTTAATGTGATTCCTGTGTGTTTTGGCTTCTCTTATCACTTCTGAAGCTTTTGCCAAATGCAGGAGGGTGAGCGGGGGGGGGGGGGGGGGGACTCGAACTTGCTCTGCAGGGTTGGAAGGTGCAGACAGGGGTTTATTTTTTATTCAATATAATTGAGCAATACAAATCCAAAAAGATCTTGAGATGAACTCAACAGAAAATAAAAAAAAGGCTGCATTCATTCCGGGTGTGTCCTAATTGAGTAATTGGGACGACTGGAAAGAGTCAATAAACCACATTTACCCAGATTTTCTTTTTATGATTTAATGTGTTCTCTTAGCTTTTTGGTTTAGGAACATTTTGTGCGTTATTTGTCATCAGCAAGCGGTTGTGAGTGTCTACGTCGTCATTTCCAAACGACACCGTTTCTGCCCGTTCAGACTGAAACGCAGCCCCGGAGTTTTCAAACTGAAACCGGCCCAGCAGCGTTTCCAAACTTTACCAGTTCAGCGGCTCTAAAACTCCGGAGTAGCGGAGTTGACGTGTTTTCAAACTAAATTAGATTAAAATGGAGTGTCCATCCTTGGACACTCTTGTATAAACCAAAGTTATTATTATTATTTGTTGAACCAGGCTAAGTGTTACTCGGTATTCGCAACACGACAGCTCGTGTAGTTGCTTGATAGCAGAAAAGAAAGACGTGTCTTGAAAACACCTGCAACTGAGGGATTTAAAAAGAGAGAAAGAATATTGGCTCACAGTCTTGAAAAGCTCAGTTTTAAGTGTCCACACACACAGTTTATAGACCCTCTGTATTCAAAGAGAGAGAGAAACGTATGTTTTCATATAAAAATCTGTTTTAGTGGACGTGACCTGAGGCTGTGTACGTCAGCGGTCAATAAAAACTGGAGCGCAGCACCAGGGTGTGGGTTCGGCCGCGCTCGGCATCTGATTAATCGAGACATCTGACCTCCTGACTGCTGGCTGAGGCCGGGCAGCGCACATTCCTGAAAACTGGACTCACTCACCGTAGTCTTTTTTACAGTACTTCTTCATGGTGATCTTCATCTTTCCCTTGGAAGCTTTGCAGTGTGATTCACAATCTGGGGAAAGAAAGAAAGAGAGTCAGACGGCAAATTTCACCCTGCAACACCACAAGTGTGTTTCAGTATCATCAGGGCAGACTCCAGCTGGATGGGCCTCGTTGCCCCCGGGGTTTTAAAGATGCCTTCAAAGTGCCATGGTGAAATGGCTTCAGGCTGACACACATCCTCCTGTGTCTGTCAACACACTTCCACTACACTCCTCCCAACAGTTTCCACTGCAGCCGGCTGCCTCGTCACTGTCCTGGCATGCATTGTGCGATCTCTGAGCTCTGCGGAGGTCACTCCCGCACAGAGGAAGGTCACGGGGGGGGAATTAGCTTGTGACCTACACCAGAAAATTAGCAGGGACCCTTTGCAGCCCTGTCCCACCGCGCCCCCCGAGAAAGACTTATGATTAATGTCTCTGCGGTGTTCCTTTCACACCAGTGGGTATGTACCTGCGTGCCAAAGGGCTTTATCGATGGCCACTGCCGCCGCTTTGCCACCGTGCCTCGTACCTTTTTAAGCAATGAGCGAGCCGGCGGTGGCACCAGGGGCCAAAACCGAAAATTGAAATCATTTGTTCCCTCCACTTTCCACTGACTGACACAAATTGGAACCAGATCATCACCGAGTGTTGTCCCCCTCCCACTCCACCTCTCCCGGAGCAATAAGCCTTGTGCTCTTTTCTAGGGGGGTGGGAAAGCTGGGCTGGGCAGTCTGACGGGAAAGGAGGGGGCAGTCGAGAGAGAGAGGGGACCTTTCAGCTTCCCTGAATATGGACAAACTTCATTATTTCTTCCAGCCCTCTGTCCAGTCTTCCCCTTTCTTCCCCATTATACTCTGTGTGAATGAGGTTGCCTGGGTAATGATGGAGGAAGAAAAAAACGCCCCTCTCCTCCCTCTCAAAAAAAAAAGAGCGTTTTGGGACGTGGGATGAGGATCGAATTCATGTGTGGAGAGAAAGCGTTTCTGCTGGAATGCCTGGCTGCTTTTTCTGGGGTGGCGGGAGAAATAAGAAAAGAGGAAATCCCAAAGTAAATGAATTTGACGAGTCCATATCGAGCACGCCTGATTTCCATGTAAATGAAGTGGTGAGGGCGGGGGGCCGCTTTATCTCCCACTGGCCCCTGGGGGCCTTCATCATACCTCCCTTTGATAGCTGACGTTGCCCATTAGCCCCGGAGCGCAATCTCCGCATTGGGCCATTACACCCAGTGCTCTCATTAAGGTCCAATCTCCTGCTGCGAGGACAAACGCCCCCTTTGTGTGTCCCGGCAGCAGTGCCACGTTCTTTCTGCGGGGTCCCTGGGGACCACACTGCTCCTAATTTGGAGGGTGGTGTCTGTGTAGAGTTTCTGACGGGAGTCCAACTCCTCACAGCCCCGGCAGCAGAGAGTGGGACCCACAACAAAGCTCGGTAAAGTCAGTGGCGCCACTCTCGTCAGACGCTGATCGACGACCAGGAGTGAGTCAGCCCATTCACACAAGCCTGTATCATGGTGACGTTCTGTAAATGAATGAATTAACAGCGAAGGCAACAGGTTTGTTCATCGTCCTCCTGGGTAATTACATGCATGAACAATTAACAGTTAAAAACCTGCCGGTACATACGGCCGTGGCACATCTTCTAATGTCAGAGGACTTGAACAATGGGGCCGGGCAGCGCTCCACTGCTGGTGCAGCCAGACTTGATTGAAATACAAACTGGTGCAAATGAAGCATGTAATCAGATTAGGGCTGCAGCCCTGGGGAGGCTGCAGGGCAGACTGGGAATACCGGCAACGAGGCCACAGGGAGCACTGGCAAAATATCTGGCGTTTACATCAGCGGCGCTCAGACCTCACTGATGAGTGTTCAGTGTTTGGTTGACGTGTGCAGCAATGAGTGGATGGAAAAACAAGCATGTGCTAGAAATCTGTGTGTTCGTGTGTGTACGAAAGAGAAAACAGACTCAAATACAAAAGGTGGTGTTGTGTGTTTTGTGGTTTTATGTGTTACTCACCTGACGGCTCCTCGTAGCTGCTGTACGTCGCTGTGGGAGATGCAACTGGGATCTCTGAGACAAAGAGGAATAAACATATATTTCACCTTTTCGTCGTATTGCAATGAAAAGAAAATACAACTTATTTGATGATTTTACCCGTAAAAAACAAAGAATTCCTCTTCTAGAGCAAAGCTAGACCCCTGAGCATCTGAAAAATACTTTAATACAATGTCCTGTTAATGACACTGATTTGTGGAAAAACATGTAGGAAAGTGAGTTTCCTGTTTAATGCCTTGTTCCCTCCTCATTGTGGTGCATGTGTTATAGTTGAAGAGAGCCAAAGCCGGCAGTCTTGTTAAAGTCGGAGCTGGCAGGGAGGCAGAGAGCAGAAATATTTAATATCGTACTATTAAAACCAAAAATATATGAGAAACCAAATGTATTCTGCTCTTTAAAAAGCCCATTTCCTCCTTTTTACACCAACAAACTGAAAAGAAACCCTGCTCCAGCAGCTTCACAAGGTTTAAATGATCCTGGTGGTTTCCAGCCAAACGTATCGCTCTGATTCTCCGTCTAATTTCCATCTATCAGAAACGTAACCCCAGTAACACAGTGGGCGATTGTTGTGTGTGTGTGTGTGCATGACCTCCCAGACTTTTATCTTATCTGCCGGTGCCAGCCGACTACTCCATGCTCGCAGCTACTATAGCGACGCATCTCTGTTTCTGTGAGGCGCTGGCGTTTATTGCCGAGCGCCTGGAATCTGCAGGCAGCAGATACAGCCAATAAACATATCAGCCATCATTCCCTTGGACTCATTCTGGGGATTTATTGTGAGACGGACCGTTAACGGTGTTGAAGGCACACAAGGCCATGTTAGGCAAGCAGTAATGGTCTGTTTATCCAGGCTCTGGTTTAAACAGCCAAACATCTATCCAAAATAATGGAACAGGGGTATAAAAATAACACAAGATGAGCGTGAGCCATGAATTCATGCACAACAACATGTCCTGTCCTTTTCAGGTCTTGTCCCGAGGTAATTATCAGATTTGCTAATCGCGGATGGAGCCTGAATCAGAGCTGCAGGATTTGGCTGAGCACGCTTGGCAATGGGGCCGGGCTGCAATCAATTCATTTTAAATGGAATCCCTCACAATTAGAAGAAGCTGCTGGTTGCAAAGTAAATGCACTTAAATATTTAGCATGGACTGTTTATAAAGATGGACAACACGTCTCCACTTCCTCCCACGACCTTGAAAAGAAGCCAAAACATCCCGTATACGAAAAAGCTGCACATTTGGTGCCAGAATCTGCACGTAAGCGATCAGGGGGATGACGCTGTTTGGTCCCGCCCCTACTTGCGTTTGACCAATTGCGAGTCTCAGGTGTCCGTCATGGCGTTCACCCTGTTTTTATAGCATCAGACCTGCAGTTGTAATTGTTGTAGTAAAGTGCTGGAGAGTTTAAACCAATTGAAAAGGGATTTTTAACAAAAGTTTGCTTCTTAATTGTCATGCATGTAAATCATTAGTTAGTCGCCCCGGGGGTGGTGGGTTCTTACTGATGCAGGGAGCGATGGGCGAGCGGCTCTGCTGGTAACCTTTGGCACATCGGTTGCAGGTGATTCCCGTCACCCCGTCCTTGCAGGGGCACTGGCCCGTCGTCTGGTTACACGTCTTCCCCGCCGCTCCGACTGGATGACAGTCACATGCTGTGTAGGAAAATAAAAAAGGCACAGATCCATCAAGTAAACAACTTGTGGGTGGTTTACAAAACCAGCAGCCTCACAAAACAAATATCAGCTTTCAAATGCCTCCAGTGTGTGTCTGGCGTGTCCTCTGCTGACTCTACGTATTCCATACAATAAAAAGAAAATCTATCCTAGCACATAAAAACCTAGTGAGAAATCATCCACATTAGTGTGGGCTCTGTTTTCCTTCCAGAACATCGCAGATGGAGAACTGGGCCCCGGACCAGCACAAAACCTCAATCAAATTGCACCGCTTCACTCCACCCATAATGACCAGAGGAGTCTTTATTAGGGCTGCTCTGGAACGAGTAAATAACTTGATTAATTAGAGTATTTTACTCTCACTGCGCAGTATCGCTCGGCTGTGTGTGTCTGTGTGTGTGTGTGTGTGTGTGTGTGTGAGAGATTCGTCTTTGTGTCGTCTGCAGCGTCGTGGATCAGATGTTGTGTGCTTTTCAGATTCGCTTCCCGATCTAAAGCTTTTTGGCAAATAGCTCCTCTCAAATACTCCCCTGAATAATGTTTCTTATTAATGGACGAGTGGAACGCGCTTCAAAGTCCAAGTATGCTGTTATTTGGGAGGATCACAAGTTAAATGTGAGATATTTGTTCTCTGTGTGTGTGTGTGTGTGTGTGTGGTGTGTGTGTGTGTGTGTGTGTGTTCTGCCAAACATGCACCATAAAGCCCGTGTTTGAAGTGGAAGCCCAGCCTCCCTATTAGCCCTGCATGTGCTAAACGTACCAACAGTTGTTTGAAATGAGCTTGAAGTGGTCCAGCAGAGGTCGGAGTTACTTGTAGTTTTCAATTTATTTGAGCTTCATTAGCACAACGACTTTCTTATTAAATCAAACAGTGAAAGTTGTAAGGATTCAGTTTATTTCCTCTAACAATTCAGTGCCACTATGTTATAAAACCACTTTTCTGGATCTAAACCTAGATCCAGAATTTTAATTTGATCTGCGTTAAATGACACAAACTCATAAATATCAGTCCCGTAAACACGGCCCGAATATTTTTTTTCCACCAAAACTCGAATGAATTATTGTCTGAGAAACAAAATAATAATTCCTGGATCCAGAATGAACAGTTTATCCTGCAGGTGGCTCCTCCTAATTAATTTAAACTAAATATTTCAGGATGTAACCACTACGCTTCAGTCTAGATCCCATTAGTATTAACAATCTCCTCAGAATCCTCTTTAGACCAGAGCCTCACTTAGCAGCGCGTCGGAGCAGTTCACTCCACTGGTTGTGGATCAGGACGGTAATATTTCAAACAAAGGATTTAATTGACAGGTTTCTGGGAGATGCATGTGCCGGCAGGAGACAGAAAAAACACGGGAGCAACATGAGAAGTGGTTATTTCCAAGGCTCTGGTTTATGTAAACAGTAATTTCCCCCGTTTTAAAATACTGACAAATCTCTGCATATGAGCCGTTATAACTTCGTTCTCCTTGATTATATTTATTTTGAAATACACGACATGTGATTGGACTGTTTATCGTCAGAGAGCGAACGATAGGTCAGGACGTAACTGTGCTACAACCTGGACACATTAATTAATTTCAACCTGCAGTGGGGCGGCGGGGGGGGGGCCCGTGGAGCTCAATGTTTGCTGAGGGGTCCTGGGAGGGGGGGGGGAGTGCTGTGCAACCAACCATGCACATGCATCTTCATCTCTGTGGAGTCGCTTCCACTGCCAAACATACAAGGGGGGGGGGGGGGGGGGGGTGCACAGTGGGTTTCCAAGAGCCGTGTTTACACTGCGCTTGATGAGGGGTGAAGTTGTAAATCTGGGATAGAAAGCATGAGGCATTCCACTCTGCCACTGGAGATGTAGAGGAGACATTTTTTTCATTAAAGCTCAAACTATTAGGCGAATCGTTGAGAGGACATTGTGTTGAGACGTGAGGGGGGGGGGGGGGGGGCTGAGGAATGGGGAATGAAAGCAGACTTCCTCCCCGGGCTGTGTTGGCGCGGCGTTTGCGTTTCCTGTCCAACAACAGCAGAGTGGGATGGGTTTTTTTTTTTCTGATCGGAACAATAAATAAAGCTGATGGTTTGTAGCTGATGTCACGTTCGCTCTGCTTGTGTCACCTGAGGAGGAAAAAGGCAGCAATCAGAGTGTTTGGGTTTTGATTCCAGAGCAACGAGCCGGGTGCGAGGAGTGACGGGCGTGGAAGGCGTGGAGTGTTCGGGGGGTTACTGATCCAGATGTTTGGAAAGCCTTCGCAGGGACGTGTGAAGTGAGAACCTGTGGCTGCATCCACACTAATAGTTTTTGTTTAAAAACAGAGTCCACACTCCTCCAGAGCTTTAGAGCCGATAGAACTGAGAAGCTTGTTTTAGTTTGAAAAGTCAGGGGGTGTGTTTTAGTCTGGACGGACAGAAACGGGGGGGGGGGGCACCGAGGGATAGGCATCACCGAGACCCTGTCAGCAGCCTATCACAGCTCAGCGGTGGATGTGGCTGAAGACCACGATAGTCTCTCGTGTGTCATTAGCGTGCGGTGCGAGATCAGGACTGAAAGATTTATTCATTTCTGTTGTGTAATCTGATTATAAACAGTTTCCCCTCAAACAATCATAATCAATCTTCAGCTTCATTTGGGACAAACACTGGGGACACTGATCCTTCTCTGCTCTTACTCATAGAATTAGGATCCTCTCTCCGACTCTGACGTCATCGCTCGTGTGTCGGTTTCTCTCAAACAGCCCGATACAGGCATAGGAATGTGTACAAGTTGTGTACTTTGTGCGTCTGTGGGATATTTCTCAGAGTGTTTGGACAAAGTGATTGAGTGACAGCAGTTTGTTTGCTCAGAGCGTCGGAGGCCGTCTTTATTCCCTCGGGAGCTGCGAGACAGAAGGAGCTCAGCTTTTGTCTCCGCGCACATTAATCCTCTGCAGCTTGGTCCTGACGTACGCACTCACACCTGTGTGTGTGTGTGTGTGTGTGTGTGTGTGTGTGTGTGTGTGTGCTTGTGTTGTGAGGGACGATTAGCGAGTTGTTTCCACTGCTCTGTTCCGTGGATCAGCTCACACCTCTGCTCTGTTTGTTATGTTTGTCTTGTCAGGCTCCTCAGAGGATCTGCAGCAGCACCTTTGTCTTAAGTTTAACAAAAAATAATTCCTTTAATACCTCAAGTGTGAAACGGAGCTCAGAGAAAGACGTGAGCGTAAAAACCTTTCCCCAACTTATAGCTTGAGAGGAAAGAGTTGAATCTAATGCTAAGAACATAAATAAAGTTCATGTTAAGATTCATTTTTGCAAATAAACGTGTCACAGGCACTAAATATGAAAACTGCCAATCAATATCCGGACCCAATTCTCCGGACTTTACCCTAAATGTTCCGGACATTTTCCTTTTGTTGTAAATGTAATAAACAGAAAGTGTGTATATTCATTAACAGTAAATGCAGCATGTGTGTATACGAAGCTCATTCATCTCCCCAGGAAGGAAACGTGCTTTAAAAATAAAATCAGCTTTTGGACTTTTGCTTTTAACCAAAAAGAAAAAGAAGAGTGTGTATGAAAGATTTAAAAATGGAGAAATAAATATGCACAATAGCTGCAGTGTCTTCATAGTTTAAATACACACTGGGGGGGATTCGTATCCACTTACCTTTGCAGGCTCTGCGGTGAGAGATGGACTTGGTCATGTCCCTGTAGTAACCCTCCTTGCAGTAGTGGCAGTGGCGTCCCGCTGTGTTGTGGCGGCAGTTGAGGCAGACGCCGCCGCTCCTCCGGCCCGACAGCTTGTACAGCTCCATGTTGAAGCGGCAGCGGCGGGCGTGCAGGTTGCAGTGGCAGGCTGCACGGACACAGAGACACACACTGAATACGACTTGTTTCTTGACATTAAGTGAAGAAATAGGTGAAGTTCCCGGATTCTAAACAATCCCCCTAAAGCTGATCTTTGGTGTTTTCACTCCGGCTGCACGGCGACACCGGTTCCCCTGTCAGCTGAGAAACCACAAACCCTCGTGAAACCAAATGCAAATGTGTCGAATCGAGGTGGAGTTCGAGCTGTTTTTCTTAGCTCCTGAAAAGCGGACATTTTGGAAACACGAGCTTGTTATCTGACGGCGACGAACTCGGCTCACGGTGTTTACGAACCTCAAATAAGTCGGTGGAGACCCTGAGAAAATGCGTTTAGTGGCCGGACATGGTGAAGCCGCGTGGTGTGAGTTTCATATCGAGACAACGGGTTATTGAACCAGATGGCGCAGCTTTGGTGGAGAATAATGGAGCGGCTGCAGGAAACCCTCCTGGTCCAGGCTCTCTTTCACTTGGCCACCTGCTTGTGAATTTAACCTCTGGCCCCTGGTGATGTCAGGCAGGAAAAGGCTCTTCCGCTCTCCCACACATCTGAGCGACGGCTGCGCTCTGTGATTTATTGTCATTTCTAGTTTCACTCGTTGATATTGACCTCGGGGGTTCGTGTCCCTCACGCACTGATGATGTGTTGCTGTGATTTCAGGCCGTTGCCAAGTTTTGTCTTATGGGATCGTTTCGATATTAAAATAAATAAAAAAAGATCCAGCAATCTGTGAGATAACAATCTCATATTAAAAGTCAACTGATTATTTATTTCATCGTGATTCTTTCATAGTTGTTACGCAAAAAACTAATGAACGGATTTGTACGAAACTTTGAGGAAGGACGCGACTCGAGCCAAGAAAGAAACTGTTCAAGTTTAGTGTGAATCCAGGATTTCCTTAATCACTTTCTTTAACATTAAGTGAGTTTTGTTTGACATTTTCACAGATTTCCTTGGGAATAGTTAATTTAGTTAGTTAGTTAGTTAGTTAGTTGGCTCGCTCCTGTTCTTATTCAGGTCAAACAACAGCAATGCCAATTCTTTTAAATTACAAGGGAGCAAATTAGTTTCCCCCCAGAAGAGAAGCATAGAGCTCCCACAAAAAAGTTTTAAAGTTTGTGCGGATAAAAAACAAACGAAGGGCTTCTGAAATAAAACTTCAATTATCTGAGTGTTAGAGATGTTTAGGTTTTTTAAATCACTTTATTTCCCTTCAATTAGGCCAAAACAAGACTTTCAGGGTTCCTCACGGTTCAGTAATCTCCGCGTCTTAACGTCGATGACGGCGAGATGCAGGAGATAAGAGCCACATATGCTCCACGTTCATCTGCGGTTGGAATCACGTACAAACACACTCACACCTGCCACGAGGGACCAGAGCTGGCAGGTGGTTGGGATTCAGAAACACTCATTTTTAATGGGGGGGGTGGACACACACACACACACAGCACCTCTGTGTTTGGCAGCTGTCACAGGCTTATCTCCCTCACTTCCCTCCCAGGGTTGATTCAACACTCTCTGCACTGAGCTTTGAAGAACTCTCTCTCTCTCTCACACACACGGACACACACTCACACCCTCCCGCCTCCATTTCCCTCTCTACTACTTTCTTATCCCAGATGTTATCTCCACTTAAGAGACGTGTGAGGGGGAAATGCAAAGGGGCCTTTTCATGAGTAGGAATGCTCTTAGTCCTCAGCAGTGAACAAAGTCAATGCAGGTACTGAACTTTCATCTTCTTGAAATGTGCAGAGACAGATGGTCGCAACACGGCAGCCGTCGCTGTAACGATCACTTTCAGGACGACAACAAAACAATAAGTCGTGTTTGTGTGCGTGAGAGCATCATGTGATCGATAAGCCTTATCTCCACAGCTGTCCCCAGGCCCTTCTGATGAACGCTGCGCTATCTCCTCCACACGTCCTCGCTCCGCTCACACACTCGGAGCAGCCGCCGGCCAGCGGTGACAATAGCTCCGGTGCTGATAAGCAACAGGCTGCCGGGGGCCTTTGCAGCATCTGTCACACGTCTGCCACAGGACGGGGCGGAGAAGGTGAAGTCAGGGCTCAGGTGACCCTCGGTGGTCGGGGACGATCTCAGCCTGTTACTGTCACACGTGTTCCAAACGAGTTCGACTGAATTGAACTGCGACTCCTGCAAACTTCAACTGATTTCGAACATTCGGCTCATTCGGGACATGTCTGCCGTCATTTATCGTTTTCCATCTCAAAAAATATATATAAACTGCAAACTACAGCGTCGAATGGAAGAAGCTATTGTAAACTGAAACTGTGACGATCTTAACTTGTGTTTAAAGTCACACATTTTGACCTTTTGTCGATTACTCATCTATTTAAACATTATTAATAAGTGACTTTTCAAAAACACATTGTTACAGCCCATTCATTTGTTTTTTAAAATCAAATTATTAATAATTATTTTGTTATGAACCGGCTGTGAACTGCTGATCATTCACCTCTGACTGGTTCCACAAAAGATCTTTTCATTTCATAACTGCCTGTGCTAAACCTTGACCTGCTAAAGATAATATAATTATTGAATAATAATATATTTGATCATATAATAACAACGAATAGTGTAATGTTCAATCTGTACGTTTCCTCCACTCGTTGTAAAGAAGCTAAATATATCCGATGATGTGTTTTTACAGTTAACCTGCAGCCGCTTGTTTGAAAGTAGAAATCGAACAGAAAAACAAGTTTTGTATGAAATAATAAAACCAAAGGAGACGTGTGAATACTAGAAAAATGCATATAAAGTACTGGTTACTGCGAAACCGCAGCTCGCCGTGTTTTTATACATGCAGAGGAGCAAGGTGTCTTTCCTGGCTCGGCTTTCATTTGGTTTCGAGGGCCCTCTCAGAGCGATGCTATTCCAATCTATTTATGCTCAAGTGGCATCTATCAGGCCTAGTGAAGGAAGAGGCCGCGGTGGGTGTGCATATTGGATGGAAATCACGCATCCCACAGCTCGGCGGAGGTGGTGATTCGCTCTGTCTGCAGAGGCGAGCGCACTTCAGAAACAATCAACCATCTGTACGCCACCGTCTCTGATGACATTCAGTTATGGACGGTTTTGAAGAACTCAGAGCTGCAGCGGCAGGAATTTACCAGCTCTGTCCACAGGTGTCAGATCTGTAACCGAACAGAGTGTGTGTGTGTGTGTGTCTGTGTGTCTGTGTGTCTGTGTGTGTCTGTGTGTCTGTGTGTGTCTGTGTGTGTGTGATCTGCACTGAAAAGAATGCACTGCTCCTTCAGAGATGGAGAAAGATGGAATTCCAGCACAATTGTTGTTTATCCAGGACCAATTACTCTCTCGCTGTGTGTAATCCCGCGCAGACACTCGTATCATGAGCCGATGACGTGCGAGCGCCCGAATCAAACAGCCTTCAAGTCTCGTCACAGCCGGGGATCAGGGGAGAAGACGACGTTTGGCCCGTCACAGATTACGGGGCCGTATTCTCATGACAACAGTTGGTTTAGCGGTGGGATGTTTCAGACGCAGACGCTAACTGTGTTTGTTGGGAAATGTCTCTGCGAGTTAGACTGTGTGTTTGTCGAAGGAGGGAGCAGAGTTTGGTTTTTTTCTCCGTGCTACTGCAGATCTGTGGCCTCACACACACACACACACACACAGAGACACACACAGACACACACGCTGCTGAAGCTGCACCAAATACACTCGATTGAAAAGTCTTGCTGCGTATAGAGCTTATACAATGCTTGCATAACACCTATGTTGCACGTGGGTGATGTTTCTGAAGTGTCACAGGAGTTCATTAATAAACATGAAGTGTCTATTTATGAGAACACAGGTAACACTTCTGAAAGGTGACGCATATTTTTACACGAGTTTCAGCTTTCTCACATATTTTCAAAGCCTCATTACCTGTGGACATAAAAACGGCTCTAACATCAGTATTTTCCTCGATATATTACGTTTCCCAGTGTTTTATCGCACAGACCAGAGTTCACTAACAGGCGAGCCACAGTCTGGATCTGGATCCAGAGGCTGTGCCATCCTGACCCGAAACCTCCAAGCGATAAATCATCGAGGATTACAATATTCTGACAGAGTGTTAAAAACCAATAAAGAGAGATCGTTTCTCTCACTGAACAAAAGAAAGTTGTGGAGATGAAAGGAAGAGAAAAGTTGGGTTGAGTCTGACATGAGAATAGAAAGTTTCTCTTTTATTAGAATACTTATTTATCACCGCTCCAGTTCAATGTTAGTTCCTACACGTCTAATATCTCAACGTATATTTCACTGAATCAAACATAAGAGACATTATGATGTTCCAGACATTTGCTTAATGATTTCTTTCTCTTTCTGAGCCGCTCTGAATTTTAATCTCAAGACGAAAATCAGCCTCTTACACTGTATTTCTATAAAGAGTGTATTTTGTAACCATATCCTACATTTAAAATGAATAACGCCTCATCTAATTTAAGTGGAATATCAACACTGTTGCCCAATTTCCCTGCATTCCTTTCCCAGTACATATATCTGGTTTTACAAACCCTGAATATACAGTATTAAGTAATTCCGCTGTGATTCATGGGTCGTAATGTGAAGTGTTGCTGAGCTTCAATGGATGAAGTCATAACTGAATCTTTAGCTTGAAACTAGGACGCTGTATAGCTTCGCTAATAAGGCAATGAATAAGTCAGTGATTATGCTTCAGGCTCTGGATGTGGTTGTAATGATTATAGAGACATAACTTGGAGTCGCTAAATCACAGCGTGTTGCGTCCAAACAGACTTCACCAATATATCATTATAAATCTGGAAGGCTCGGAATAAATCATAAATAAATTCTGCCGCGAAGGTTTTGTTAATCGTGGTCGTAAATCCAGTTTTATAGAGGAGTGGGATCAGCTGCCGCGGCGCTGAGACTAATCGTTATCGAAGCCAACGCTCCCGACAAGCACGCGTCTCTGTCGTGCGGCGTTCCGTGGACTCTCTCCGGTGAAGCACATTTGACTCGGTAACGCACAAACATAAAAACAACCAAGTGCCACGATCCGTCACCCTCAGCTGCTTCCAGGCCGACCTCCGCCAGACGCACGCTTCCCATAATAAAACATTTCAATCACACATCTCTGCAGCAGCTGTGGTTTTGATGAGGGCGAGGACGACAACAAAGACTTGAGCAACAAGCTCTCCAGATGATGAATCCTTGTACAAGTCCCCGCCTCGGCTTTTGATGGTTTCACTGGAGGCAAAAAAAATGTAAACAGTGAAAGGGGAAGAAAAAACAATTGGGAGATTTTGATCTGGTGCAGGTTTAGACAATGACCTCTGAGGAGCTTCGTCAATAACAACCCGCTCACCTTGGTGTCACGTGAACTAATAAAGCAGATTTTCTTCTCTGGCCGACAAACAACTGAGCTGGACCACGAGGAGCTGGAACATGGTTTTAATGAGACGCACATCAGAAGCAGGTCTTGTCTCTGAGCTGAGCTGCTGCTCGTGGACTTTCATCTCAAGTCGCTCCATCAATTTACTTCATATTTCTTCGAATGATGGACGGCAATGTGAGGACAGAATCAAACGAAGGTCGCAGAAGCTCTTTGTGAAGCCACGTGTTCTTTTAGACAAACAGATGTGTCGCACAAACCTCAGACTTCCACTGTGTAGAACTTCTGTCGCGTGCACGCCCACCTAGACCAGTGACCTGCACCCTGTGGACGGTACTAGCTGTCAGTCACACATTATCCACGCCCCCCAGTGCAGACGGGGCTTTATTGACTGTTTGACCGTAAGTCATGTTGTGTTGACATAAACTCCTGACGTTATAAATCAACTGAGAAGTCGAGTTATGTTCTCAGACTTCTATAGAAACTGACTTCACAGCTTCCTTTATAAACCTACAGGTGAGTTCTCCACAGTCTGTGACAGCAAACCTGCCCTGAACCCAGGGCAGAGGCCAACGAAGCCGCCGAGCCACATCTGCCTTGTATTGGGACAGATGTTATCAGTCTAATGATGCCATCATGGCCAATTTGTTCCCTGTGGGGAAGCTGTGTCTGCTCTGCGACCGTAACGACACACACATAATGAGCCATCACTCAGCTCACCTTTCACCTCCGAGGGAGCTGCCAAACCACACATGAGGCCATTTTGTGCCCGGAGACCAGATAAGAGATGAAAAAGCTACAAGCTGAGCTAATGAATTGAGCCGTCCTCAGGATGAAAGGCTATCTGAAGCCATCTCGCTCTTCCACTTCAGCCAGGTCTGAGCACGCTCCTGTGTCCGTGGGACTCACTGCTGCTCGTCGTGTGTCTGTGTGCGTGTGTAGGTATAAACTGGTCTGATTAAAGTTTAGAGCCAAATGTCAGGAGCTGGAGTCTGACTGGAAATGTAGAAATGGTGCAACATTTAACAAGGATTATATGAAATGAAAGCTTTACTCAATTACTGTTAATTGAATAATTGCAAAAGTTATTTGAGAGGATACTAATGAATGCATTCATTCAAAGAAAAAGTTATTATTATGTGTGCAAAGATTGGAACTTTGCATGTTCCCTGTCAGAAAAACAAGAATGTGGCAAATGTCAATAAGATAAAATGATATTAAAATAATGGCCCCGTGTTTTATTCCCACATGTGAAGCATCGAGGTGCACCAGTGCTGAGTGTGACCTCTTTAAACCGACAGCCTGAGTTCACATCACGCCCACGTACTTAAAAGACATCAGCATCTGTAGCCACGTTTGACCCGTGACCCCGGAAGAATTTGCCCACGGCCGTTAAGAATAAACAACATTTTGGATTTGGAAATGTTTTGGATTTTTTTATTGCAGAGGATGTGGTGTTTCGAATGTTTTCCCGGGCTACACAGTTCATATTTCTGTTGTGTCATTTCTCTAACAAGGTTGTCTCTTGGCCTCCGTCCAACAGCAGAATTCTCTTAATGCTTGTTGTAGTGCTTTATTAACAGTTGTGTAAATGTGTGTGTGAAAGTGTGGTTTCTCTCCTGGCTCTGCAGACTGCCTCTCTCCAAAAAGTGGGAATAAGTCTCCCCATTGATTTGCATGCACCCGTCTCACCATGCAGCCTGCGCTGATGTCATGGGGGGGGCGTTCCCTCTCTTTACGAGCGCAGCCCTGTGATCTCTGGTGGAGATCAATTAGCTGAGCAATCAGCCCGCCCCGTACATTTGTGTGAGTAACTGCCCATAAACCGTTTGGTTGCCCGGTGAACGAGGGAGTGCGCTGCCTCAACACAAACACCAGGTCAGCCGGGGCCCTGGTAGCTCTCCAGGCTCCTCCACTGTGCAGCGGGTTGCATTAGGTAATGCAGAGTGACCTCAGCTCACACAACACACACACCACTGGTCAATGTAATATGAGATCAGCTGGTATTAATGTGTGTGGGTCAAATAGAAACGAGCTGTTGGTGGCGACTGGGAGAAAACCAGTAGTCACATGCTAACAGGCTTTAATGATCCCTGGCTGATCTACATATAGAGGGAATAGGTTAAATAGTTGTCTCTATGTGTAGGAGCTACAGGGGAACAAAGTGCTTTTCAAAGTAATATATGTCTTCAACTCTAAAAGGAGGCTGAAGAGAAGAGATGTGATCTAACAATGATTTGCGAGAGAGTGGGAGGAGAGGAGCAAATCCTGGCAGGAGAACCTCCAGAGGAAGTCCGGAGCCTCTCTCACTTGGACACTTGCGGTTCTCGCATGCAGCCCCTCTGGAGAACGTCGGGAGATTCTCAGGAGTTCAGTGCAGGTCTGAAAGCAGCTCATCTGTTCCCTGTTTGATCTGAATCATTTCACACATGAGAAGCAGCATTTGGTGATTGTGTAATCAGCAATGACCAAAGCTATTCACTCCCTCTCTAAACAGCCGCTGCGAGGTGGTGCCAGTGATAACACACCCTCTCTTATGAATTATAAAGTATAATGGCCTGGCACATCTCAGCCCATTTATCCTTTTCTTGTCGTGTTGGAGGCGGTCCAGGGGAGGCGTGAGGGGGCGGACCGCTGGTTCACTTGGTTGGAACGTGCGCTGTGTAATTGCAACAGTCTCGCCCCGGGATCTTTGTTGCACGTCGCCCGCTTTCTATCGCCCGTTTGTCTTGTCTTTCTGTTCCGTGGAACTCGTTCATTAAAGCAGCGGCGCCGTGAAAAAGGAAAATACCAGCAAGCGGGACAAAGAGACTCAAAGAGGAGGTGGAGAGGAAAGCGTGTATTTCTGTGTTTTGTGTAGTAGGTTTTCTTTCTGTTCTCACGGCCTCTCTCACACCTGATCCTCCCCAACGTCAGGGGTCAGCTGTGGTAAAATTTTATATTCTCACCAAATCTTGAATCGAGTCACTTTATCAAACGTGAGGTTTGTTCCCTGAGCGACCGCCGGAGGAAACGAGGCCGGTCTTAGAATAACCAATTAAAGCGTAAAGCTAATGGATCGGTGGAGGAAGTTTCCTGCTGTGACTGGTTGGCAGGAGCTCAGGGCGTTGACCAGGAAATACTTCCTTTTTCCTGTGTGCGTGTGTGTGTGTGTGTGTGTGTGTGCGTCTGCATCTGTAAATTAAAACGCCTGCTGTGATTACTACCAGAATAAAGAGTAATAATCTCATAAAAGCGTATTAATTTCTGGTGTTTGTGTTTGATGCCGTGTGTATTTGAACTGGAGCGCTCTCACAGTGTAGGTGTGGAAACTGCTGCTCCTTTTCCTTCCTCGGCTTTTATTTCCTCCAGTTTATGGGAGAGGTGATGAAAAGGTCCGCGGTCATCAAGCTCCACAAGCAAATGCTGTTCCCTCTGTTCTGTTTGGAAAGGAAGTTTTTCACTGGGGGTGGAAAGGTCGACTGCATCCACACAAACATGTTGTAAAGAAGTGATTTCCACCTTTCTTCTCCCCAGATGTGTCCCGACAGTCAGACGAACGCCGTTGTCTCACTTCATGTCAGACTTTGCGAGCTCTACACATTTCCCTTGATGTTTTAAACCATAGACTTTATACAAAGAGTTCTCACTTCCGCTCACTATCCAGAAATGAAACCAAAATATCCCAGATACAAACGCTGCCATCTTGTGTATTCGGAGCCAGAGTCGATCTCTTGTTGACACAATAGAAACCTCACTTTACTATCCTCACTGTAATCACCAGCTCGAGGCCGACCTGAATAGCTTTGCTTGTATTTACAGTAAAAACCTGACATTACATGAACGCAGGCCTAATTGTGCTTGTGGTCAGAATTGATGTTCTCCAGACTGAACCTGTGCTAAACATCTAAACAGGGCCTGGTTGCTACAGGGCTGTGTCCTGGCCTGCGTTGGGCCTGAGGTCCAAATCTTTCCCACAGAGCGGAGAGGTTATTTTAACACTCTGGCACGCGGCTCCTCCGCTGTGTTCTCCCGTGCTCAGGGAATAAAGGAGGCAAGGAGCCACTCGGCCGTAAATCATAAACCTGAGGTGACAATCCATCATTCCTCTGGCATGTTTATTGTGCTTTTTTTGTTTTACACTTTTCTCCAAGGGTCTATTTATAACCAGCCACATCCCCGTGTCAGAAATATCTCTCCCGTGCGATTTTAGATTGCGTCAAAGATTTAACCCTATAGGTTTGATGACAGGAGATTCATGTTCGGTGCAGTAGTTTTCCGGTTCTGCATGCGTCAAAGTAGGTTTTCAACTCAATGGAGGAAATCTAACTGAGCACCACCTCAGGAGAACCGACAGAACACTGTGCTCCCAGCTCTCAGGACGGGATTGAACGGTTGATAATTGCAGTTATGGAAACACTGAGGGGGTTATTGTAAAAGTTTTCTCACTACTGTTTTCATTTTTATCCCAGAGTTTGTTCTGCTGGTTGCTAGGCGGCGTCCAGGACATGGTATTGAGCCGAGGAGGAAAAGGCTTGGTTCTTCCTGCCGCCGGCAATCTGAGCAGGATCCCGGTGAACCTTGACCTCGGTATTAATGACTCAAACAAATCCCCTGCGATTGATGGAGACGTCTAGAACGAGGAACCTCAGCCTCTGTCAGTCAAACCGACGTGACTCAACCCTCTGGACTGTTGCATTTAATCTATTTCACTCTCATTCATCACAACGTCAGCTGTTTTTGATATTCACTCTGGGGTTTTTACTACTCACGGAAACTGTTGCATAATAAATTGTCTTCTGTGGCTCTGAAGGGAGCTTTTCTTCAGTTTAATAGGTTTAGTAATCTTTAGTCTTCATCTGCTTTTACGTCATGAGATCTCTATTGCATCAATTCTGACCAGGTTTCTTTTAAATGTACATTATTTAACCTCGCCCTCGATTGGTCTTTAAATCATAACAATAACACAAGATGACATTAGTTTGATGACGTCGTGAAGCAGTGTGGGTTCATGGGAGTTCTTGTCTTCTCCAACGTTGCCTGATGAGAATCTATCCGGCTGAGACGAGCGTGAACTCGCTCTTCCCCATGTTCTCGCAGCTGCTCGACGCCGGCCGACAGTCGCTCCCTCGTCAAGTTGAATTTTGAGACTTTGGAGAATTAAACCCTGCAATCAATCAATAATCCTCAAGGATATTCAGGATTATAATTTAATCGTAACAAGAGACAATGTGCACAACCCAGAGTCCAATGAAATCCAGACCCTGCTGCCACCTCTGTATCTTCCTCCTCCCTCTGTTCCGTGTGACCGCTCCATTGTTTAGGTGTTTTCAGATCTGCTCTTGTCTCTGCTGAACATAAAAACCTGCTGTAACAGACCCCAGGCTCATGCAGGCTTGTTGTACATCACGGTGTAATCTGACATGGTCGTCGGGCCCGCTGCTCTGAGGTCATTCTCTTTCCCAGCTGCCTCTCTGAGTGGGAACCAGACACGCCGCGCTATCTCTGACTTACTATCATGAGAAATTGCGTCTCACTGTCTGTGTAAATAAACCACATGGCACATATGCACACACATGCACGCGTGTGAGCAGGTTACGAGCTGGGTGAGTTCACATGGCACGCTCAGCCCCTGAAGGCGAGACGAGAGGGAAGCGTCTGATGTTCGTCTCCGATCGGGAGAGGAAGGAAGTCACTTTCTGCTGTTTGGTTCTGAGCGTGTGAAGGAGCCGTGAGTCATCTGCTCCACAGTAGCTGAGCTGGACACCAGACGACAATAGGATGGGAACAGGCGGTATGCTGCGGAGGGGCTGGATGTGAGAACCCACATGTCTGAGTGAGAGCCGCTGGACTTTTTCCCGTCTGCCCCCCTGAGTAGAAACTCCGGAGATTGTCCTAATGACAAGATGTGAGTAAACGGCAGGAGATTCTCTGGAAGATTCACCGCGAGCAAGTGGGCGTGTTGATGATGTTTGTAACACGTGACTGACACTAAGAGTTCAACGGAGAATCGCCTGCTTTTCCTTTTCTTATGTGTGAAAGGCAAACTGCGGAGATTTGTTCATACATTCTCCAGAGTTCATGTCTGAAAACAGCTTCTGTCTGCATGTGCACAAAAACTGTAAGAGTTATGGAAGAGTGCACGAGCGGCGGCTTAATCCTCCGCCTGTGGATGGTCTCATGCTCCCGGTCTGACCAGGAGTTCGGCCTCAATCACAAGCACAGTGTGCAGAGGGAGGACTGCAATTGATGAATCCCCAGGTTTTCTCTCCTCCGAGCGGAAACACAGAACTCTGTGTTATTTATGGAATATGTGGGGACCGGTGTGTGGTGGTCGGTGTGTTCTCCTCTCCCCCGTTCATCCTGCGGAATATCCCCTCAGATCCAATAAGTGGTTCCTCGTTCTCACCGAGAGAAGAATTGGTCACAGGGGTATGTGAGAGATGGAGACGGAGCTCGGGTGGATGTAGGAATCCATTATATAGCAGAGCAGGCCCACGCAGATTTAATATGGAAAAATAAATATGAAACAGGAACAGAAAAACTCCCTTTTCAAGGCTTCAAGGCGTCTACACTTTCTTTGTTTGAGTGCTAAGCAGCAGTCACGTTTAATGTACATATTGTTATTGAGTAGAGGAGTGAAATTAAACCTCTGAGCTGCATAAAATTCCCTTCTCATAAGTGTCAACACTTAATTCAACTATAATTGATCCAGTTGTCATCTTTGTGGTCCAGTAAAAAGACGCCCAGCAGGGAGGATGGTACGAGCCAAAGAAGCTGCAGAGTTTCTTAATGCTTTTTTGGGGGGGGGGGGTGTCACCGGGGGTAAGTCGGATAAGCTGACACAGAGGAAGCGTGTGGGCGTGTAAGCGGCGCTGTCACTGAGCCGGTTGTGTCGGGTGGCAGCGCAGCAGGGGAGCTGGCTGCGGATCTGAAGCTGAGCCGCGGAGCGTGTCACTCCTCTGGCCCGCTACTCATTTCCCAGCCTCACCTTCTTCAGGGGCCTCAAAAGGGGGCTCGACGTGCACTAGGTGGTCCTGATGCCACCGTGCAAGTCCCAGCTCCGGGCAGCGCCGCGTGGACAGGATGGTGACTGTGGCCTCAGAGGTGAGGATCCACACTTCAGGAGACAATGAGGCTCCGTGAACAAACAACGATAAACAAGCAAGAAAACGTCCGCTGGAAGTGGGAAGCTGCCTTCACCACACAGATCAAAAACCAGTGCTTAATAGTTTTCAACTCATATGTCAAGCTGCTCATAAGTATAAGATCCAATTTAAACCATGTGCAAAAGTGAATCAAACAATAATCCAGCAATAAACCTGATAAGCTGTCATTTCATTGGTTCATCGCTGTCAGAAAAGAGCGCATTCATGTGTTTTGGGGGCGTAGCTTTGATGAGAGGAGCCAATGGGAGGGGATGTAGCCTGCTCCTGCTGTTCCAGGATTACCAACCCTAGCTTTAATAACTGAAGTCGGTCCAGTTGAATGAAGTTGGTCGGAAATGTGACTAAAAATAAAATGCCAGGATACGATTTCTGGGAGAAAATCCATGTGAAAATAAAGTTAGATATGCATATCGTTTAAAATGACTCTACATGACTTCCATGTTGCAGTTTTGGGACAGTCCCTAAGTTCAGCTCATCTGTCTCCGATGACAAAACTTCGACATCGTGCGACAAAACAGTTTTATCCTGCAACTAATCCGCTGAAGACAGATGGAAAGTTATTGAGCCTCATTAATGCGCATTTAAAATAATTGAATCTTTATTTTTGTTATTGCTAAATATGCATCATGTTCCTGGGAGTTGTGTTTCGTGTAGTCGTATCTGTTGTGTGAACAGTAAAGACCTGTGTGTGTGTGTGTGTGTGTGTGTGTGTGTGTGTGTGTGTGTGTGTGTGTGTGTGTGTGTGTGTGTGTGTGTGTGTGTGTGTGTGTCTCAAGCCAACAGGAGGAGTTATTAGTTTTTATTTAATCGTGAAATATTCTTCATGTCTTCATTCATGGCGTGATGTCCTACAGCCCATGCATCAAGGACACAAACATTAAATCAAAGCCAACGCGCTCTTCTCAAAACATTGAGTCACTTCTCCGAGCTGCCGTCCACATCACAGCAGAACTACATTTTTCTGTATGCTCTTAAAAAGCCTGAGTGAAACCTTTTCTGGCTCGGAACGTCGTGTCTGTCTTGAATTATGAGCTCAACAAAACAAAACTCCTCAAAACATGCAGCCTGTACCCAGAGGACACTGGATTGTAGCAGAGCGATGGATGTTTCTCTGCGTGTCTTTGTTTTTTATGGTCTGGTCGTCCACAGAGAAACTCTCACCAGAGTCACTTAGCTGTGAAGTCCAGTTTGAAAAGTGTTGCTGTGGAATCGTGGACACGCTACACGCTACATATCCTGTTATCACTGTCGGCGTGTGACCCAACACGGAGAATACTCTTGATCACAGAAATGTAGGTTATAGTTCTACGGCACAATCCTATATACTGTACACGTCTTAGCACATTAATTGCAAATATTGCATCTCCTTTTTTTCCCATAGGGTACGAAAGATAATTACTACTGAAAGGGGTAAGATGACAAAGTGGGGGGGGGTGGGTTGTGTAGCTTTTCATTTTGCTGAAGGGCTTGTTTTTCCTATCTTTTAGATTTTTATCATGAAAACCTAAGAAGTCGGTGATAAATGATGATTTATTGTGCACACGGGGTCACGGGGGTGCACAGTGACATGCAGAGGACAACAAGCCTGTGTCTGGGGTTGGATGTGGCAGCTTGTGGGGCCAACACAGAGAAGCAGATTGCACTGGATAACATTCCCTGGCTATCTTTCTACATCTTTACATCTCAACCATTTTTTTAAATCACCATTGTTGCCAAAAAGATATAAGTGTCCTAATTAATTGTCCCGTAATACCATTGGACAATAAATAGTGAGTAGAGGATTCACCGTTTTCTTTAATATGACAATTTGTGATATAAGTTGTGTGAAATTCAGATTCAGACAATTCACGATCACACAAACTACATCCGATATGATACGAGTCACAAAGCGCAGGTCAACGAACGAACAGAGGTCAGGTGAAGGACATCAAGATAAAGATGGAGGAGGTAAAATAGATATCAATGATTAGATAGTAAACAGACATTTGTTACATCTGTTATCAGTGATAAAAGATGTCATTTAAAATGACGACTGTCTGGGTTTAGTAGCCTGAGAGCAGAAGGAAAGATTTGTTGTTCCATTTCGTTTTTATGGTTTAAACGAGAGCTGCACCCTCAGATTCTGTGCTCATCTATTACGTTAGTGATGGAATGAGGTGAACCAATTCAGTACATAGACAGAATTTAAAGATGGACGACATGACAACTCCACAAAAGGGAAGCCGAGGTGTCTCGATCGCCCCCTAGTGGCTGGATGCGTTTGTATCTGGGGTATTTTGGCTTCATTTCTGAAGAGTGGGAGGAAGTGGAGACGTCCATCTAACACATTTCAGTTCTTCCTTGTAAACACGGACTCTACGATGTCACGCTGACAAAACCTTGAACAATATGAACTGATTGGCGCAGCAGGTCATGGCAAGAGAGCGAGCTTCAGACGATTGTCCCCCGTCACAGTTTCCACAAAGTCCATCCCCAGCTTTCTGTGGCAGGTTTAGCTCAGCTTGTCTCTGGAGGACGCTGACACGCCAAAGCTGCGTTAACAAAGTTACATCCTCGTCTCGTGTTTGGAAGAAAAACACATGTGAGTCGGCTTCATCTTTGATTTTTTTTTTGTTGATTGAAACCGATTTGGCTTTTTCTTGAAAGACTATTTGAATGTCCTCCCCCGTGACCCCGAGCCGTCCTCGAGCCGTGATACGTTCTAGATGACTGAGACTCGTCCGTCCATCTAACTGGTCCTCTGCTCCTGGTGGGTTTTCCAAGGGGGAAAATTCCTCACCTGCATCACACCTGGTTCCTATTAGTCCACATTCCCACCCTGGTATCGCAACCTTCTTACACACTATTCTTAAACTATGATTTGCAGTCATTTTCAGTCCCTGGTCTTATTTGGATCCTTTGCACAACACATCTGACGACTGTAACGCAGTTTGCTGTCGGACCTGAGGGAGAATGAGTCGACTAATGTGAAACCAAACAATCAACCCACAACAAGAGCAAGACGCTCACGATCACATTTGTTTGTTTTCATTGTTTTTTTCCTGCATGACCAACGTCTGCTTTTCATTCTGACTACTACATGTTGGTGAGTCGGAGTGTATCGTGCTTTATTTATCCCTGAGCGCTGAAGTTCTCTTTGCCCACCAGAGTGACGTCAAATGTCAGAACCTGTGTAGCTGAGGGGGACTGTGATGTTCTTCAGTTTCTCTCACGTGAACCGAGGTTCTCTAATTAAAGTGGAACCTCATTCCTACGTTTCTGCTGAAGCTGCTTTCCAATAGTTATCTTGGTTTTCCAGGACTCGAGTAGCAGCTCACACACTTTTGCGTGTTCCCCAGCGTGGAATCAATAAAGTTTTATCTTATGACATAGAGACGTCCTCCATACGCCAACTTTTCAGTTTCAGCACTGCATAAAAAGGTTTTCATAATATATCTGGTGTTTTTTTATATTCTTAATTTGAAGGTTGATGCAAAATCCCTTGTTTCATCTTTATAATAACTTTATCACATCATGAATATGGGTTAGGATCCTTAACTTTGCTAATGCAGAGCGAGTTCATAATACAATATACAGAAATTGAATATAAACTATATATTCTTTATATACACACTATACGGCCCAAATGTCTGAGACCACTATACCCGTCAAGTGAATGTGAAAGTGGTCTCAGACTTTTGGACTCCACTGTATATATATAAATATGTATAGACATAAGTGAGACAGTGAAACTCAGTAAAACTTCTATAACAAGAAAATCTATGACATCATGCTTTTCATGGGCCGCTGCTGTGGAGCTGAAATGAGACCCAGATGGTGAGCAGGCCCGGCCCAAACCTGGCAACCCGGGGAGGCTGGCAGCAAGGGGTCATCGGCAGCACAGGCGGTGTCAGTGGTCCTGCTCAGACCCACGGACACAGACCGGTCTGTATGTTCGCAGTGCGCCGCCCTAAAGGCGCCTTGGGATTTTAAATCTTTGTGGCTCAATCGTAAACCAAACCGTGTAAATGTTGTGACCTTGTACGTTTAAGAGCCTCCTGCAGATTCAGGTTCGATCTCCGGGCTGCTGTCGTGCAGCTCGGCGGGTCGTAGCTCAGACAGAAAACAAGATGTTTACTAAAGGCCGTTGTCTTGACTGATTCGATGCGTCTACGCGAGTGATTCCCAACTGGAGGAAACAGTTGAGTTCTCTTTAGGAGTTCATGTCTGACTTGTGGAGGTTGCTGTGCATGAACGTGTGCTCTGAATGCTCATCTCAAGTGGAAGGAAAACCCGTCTGATCGGACCCCCAGCCGACTCTCAGACGTTATAAAACCCAGCTTCAACGAAAACAACGTGGAAATTGGACAAGTGCAAAATTACACAGTATGAGCGACCGAGGCTACCTTTTTTCAACTCGCCTCAAAACCCACTTGGCAAGAAGAAGTTTCCCACAGTTCCCTTCACAGCCCATCAGTCAGGCCGGAGAGGAGCGGGGGGCTTGACTGTCAGGGGTCAGTGCTACGCTGAACATGGAGAGAATATGAAGCAGCTGCCCGGGACAGGAGAGCCTGACGTACGCGTGTGTGTGTGTGTGTGTGTGTGTGTGTGTGTGTGTGTGTGTGTGTGTGTGTGTGTGTGTGTGTGTGCGTGTGCGTGTGTGTTGCAACCCCCTTCATTCCTTTATATAAATGATTATAGGTCGTGGTCAAGCATTGGTCAACAGTGTGTTTTAGAACACGTGTGAATGTGGAGCCCCCCCCCCCACACACACACACACACACACACACACACTTTATCTCCATTTTCAGGCAGGAGTGTGAACTGGGCCTGTACCTGGAACGTCCCCGACTAACAAGCCAACTGGGTAGGAGGACAATCAGGTTGCAGGGGGGGACCTCTGGCCACCCATCTGACCCTGCCCGGCCCGGCCCGGCCCGGCCTGGTCCTGCTCTGCTCTCCGGGATGTATTTGTAAGTCATGCAGCTCCACTCGATAGGAATGTGGGAGCTGTCGCCGCTGCTGCCAACACAAATGCCTTTTGACAAGATGATGGCAACCCTGCATGTAAAGTCATGGGAAACTGACTTTGTCTTCGACTTGCTTGATGCCTGCCGCCAGTGAGTGAAACCAGCTACTCTCCCAGAACCACACCTCCCTGTCTCATTCTTCTCTCCGCATCCTCGTGGCCTGACTGCAGGGAGGAGACGTCCAGACGGATCATCAGCACCATCCCCTCCGCCGGGGCCACACAGACTCAATGGAAACCCCCCCCTGGGTCGTCCTCTTTCATGCTAAGGTGTCAGACCACCCTCATTATCTCCTCTTTGGACAACAGGCCCGGTCTGGCTTTTCTGTGGTTTTATGTGATGACACCGCTCGCACACAAGAAGCGAGATGGTGAAAGGGGAGCTGGGGCTGGGGCTGGGGAAGGGGGAGTCTCCTGCTGACAGCGCGATGGATGCCACAAGTGACAAGCTTTTGTTTTAGTAAAATACACTCGCATGTTGGCTTTGCTGAGGCGAAAGGCGGAGGCCAAGGGGAACAACTTGTTCACTTGTTCCGTGTGGTTGAGCAAACCATGGCAGTGTTGGAACTTGTTACTTTTCCAGGTTTGCTTCAGTGCGGCTCAGGGGGCTTGAGCTGTTGATATAAGCCCCCCCCCCCTAGCTCTGTTGAAAATAGGCATCACAGCAAATACACCCTCTCATACTCCTGCTGCTGCTGGTGCTGCTGCTGCTGGTGCTGCCGGTGCTACAATACAAAACTCAGATCTGGCTTCAAATGACCTCGCTCTTTGTCCTCCTCCCTGAATAGTTTACTGGCTCCAAAGTGGCAGTTTATACTCGACGTGCCAGAAATGTCAATAAAACCGCCCTAATCGCCCGTCCAATCTGTAATAGCACCTGCTTATGGAACCACAACACGCCCCTGCAGTCTATCTCTGCAGCTGCAATGTTTCCTTCCCACTAAAGCGCGACTACAGTCGGAAACACGGGTCAAAATGCAATTACGCAGCGGGAGAGGCGCACTTTGTTTGGTCCAAATGACTTCCTCTCCTTTCTTTTTCTGCTCAGGAATTTTTTTTTTTTTTTTTGTGGATGTTGATAAAAATCAAAGGTTCAACAAAATGCACACAAAGAACTGGAGCTAATGAATAAAAGAGAGAAATGCAGCTTCTGGGACTTGACAGGAGACACTTGAAGTCCAGTGTTTCATCTCGACGTGAAGGAAACATTTGTTCAATGTCTATTCTAAGTCATGTGAGGTGTACGTTTCTGTAAAAAGCCTGCCCTTATATTGATAAATATCATATTTATTTATGTTTGATTTATATATAGATTTATTTAAACGACTTGCAGTTCATTTAGATCTAAATTATATCACATTTGTCTACGTTTACAACCAGTTTGTGTAAATATCTGCCACCTTTTCCTTTATTTGAAGTTGATGCTACCACCAATGACATGTGTGTAATAATTACGTTAAAACATCAAAGAGTTAATTTAATTTGATTAACGTTTTAAAATGGTGTTATTAGTATTTTGCAGTTGAGGTCGTGCGGTTTCAAATCGAGGCCTCCTCTCGCTTCATTTAATTATTTGACCACAAATTCATTTACTAAATACAGTTTTTAAAAAAGCTAATTTAGGATCATTATCTTTTCAGACTCGAGATGTTTCTGTATTTCATTCCCAGCAAGAAGAAATTGAAAATATAAAAATCCCATTAACGAATAAACAACTGGCCGGTGCGTAATGTCTGTGCGTAAAAGCTGCGCCAAGTGGGAATGAAAGTGGCTGATTTCTAACATGTATCACATGAATGTGCTGATTTAATTGAGTGCAGATTGAAACGCTGCAGCAGCTCCACACTGAATTGAGGACAACACGCTGAGACACTTACCGATGCACTCGTTGGCTTCTCGGGCCGTTGCGCGCTGCCACGGTCGGTCGTAGTGGAAAGGTTTGCACCTGTCGCACTCCGGTCCCGCCGTGTTGTGCTTGCACTCGCACACCAGATTCCCTTCTCGGTCCTTCACGCACTTCGACGCGTGCCCGTTGCACTTGCACCGTCCCCCGACCTGCAGGTCCGACACCGCGTAAAAGTAGGAGTCGCGGGCCAGCTCCGAGTCGTCCTCGTTCTCGTCCCCGAAGGTGTGGAGCCGGCTGAAGATCACCTTGATGTCGGTGGCCGTCACCCAGTCCTGCAGCACCGGGGAGTTGTCGAAGTCGTGCGCGGACGGTCTCCCGTCCAGGGTGCTGAAGGCGATGAGCCCGCCGGTCAGAGGGTGCATGTCGGTGTGGGAGTCGGTGCAGATGGCCTCCTGCTCGTTCTGCTTGGTGATGGTCGCCTTGTTCTGCCTGTTGTACATCTTCTTACACTGCGTGGAGTAATACTGGAAGGGCACCCAGGACTTGCCGTAGTCCATGGACTTGTAGATGGCCATGGACTCGGGTCTGGGTGAGCAGAACTGCAGGCTCACGTAGGTGACCTCGAACTTCTTCCCCAGGGACAAGGTGAGGGTGACGTTCTGCGGGAACTGCATGTAGTTCTCCGACTGCCAGCACGTGAGGTTGTGCGGGTTGTTCAGGTCCGTCAGGTACGCGGGTGGATGGGACTTCTTGGGGTCCCCTGCGTCGCAGGTGTGACAGTCCCTGGACCTCTCCTCTCCCTTCTCGGCCACCACGCAGTACCTGGCGGCCGGGCTGCCGCAGGTGCTGGACACGCGCACGTCCTTCCCGAAAGCAGAGTTGACGAAGTCGGGGATGCACCTCCTCGAGTTCCCGTTCTCATCGTAGCACGGGTCCGGAGGAGAGGACTGCGCCGCGAACATGCTCAGCCCGTATCCTGCGAAGACGCCTCTGGTCAGCGCAGACACTGACACCAAGGTGAGCCAGACCTCCAGGAGCATCTGCATTGTAATCCGTGCGCCGCAGGGACTCATGCGCTGCAATGCAAGGGAGACAACATTAATAACACAGGACAAAGTCAGTGCAAGTCATCAGGGATGCGCAGAGAAACTTGGACACGAAGCGTGAAACAATAAAATGTGTGTAAAATAATCTTACGAGGCAAAGAAAACTCCACCCAGGACTCTACCTCCGAATAAACTCCTCAGTCTGAAAGTGAAGCGCAACTACTGAGAATGTGGAGCAACAACTGATGCCGTTTTACGCACGAGAAACTCCTGCGGGTCCCCCCCTCTCCTTTGAGCTGATTCTAAATAAAAATAAGATGTGGCAGATGCCCAGCTGGCTCCGAGTCCTCCTCTGCCTCCGTCTCAGTCACACCTCTGCCCACCTCTATCTCTGTCTGTCCCATTCCCTCCCTGTTGAGCCGCAGAAAAAAGGGGGTTCCACTCATTCGGAGGAGAGGAGCCTGGTGGGAGTCTCTGCGCAGGGACGAGGGAGCAGGGACATCTCCTGGTAGGAAAGTTCAACTACAAGCCAAGATACCTGTGTCCTGCAAATTCCATCCTGTGATTTGAAGAAGTGCTCGAGATGCACATTTATCTCCAGCCTAAACAACAGGACGTGTCTTTGTCTTTAAGGAAATGTTCCAAAATACATGACGTCTTCCGTGCATGTGAGTTTTTATTTAATATTTCCCAAGGCATGTATTTCACATTTCTGCAGCTTTTACATACGTATATACGTAAAACTGAACTTCTGAGCGTCTACATTTCACAAACTCATATATTTTACACCTTATCCCTTCAATTGGGTTTGAATAGATATCTGTGAAATCAGTGTTTATCAGTGTGTATATATTTTTAAATGTAAACATCCAAGCACCAGATATATAACCGTGAGATGATTTGACTCATTAGGTTGTTGTGAATGTCCCTGTGACACATCACGTCTGCCTCACACGACTCCACCTCCTCTCTCATGGGAGTAGTTTTATTTATTTGTCAGCAATTAATATACATTTTTGCTGCATCAAAAATTCTACACTATCTAAAGCATAAACATTCTCTTATGTGTGTTTTATGTATTTTTCACAAAGACACATGTTGTTCGGTGGAATCTGATAAATACACAATGCAAATATTCACACTGCACAATATTTACAGTTCACATGTGCAAACAATAGTAAAACGTGCAAACTTGTAAAGTGTGATAATTGTATTTGTATATTTTAGTTCTGTATTTCTTTATTTTACTTTTCATATGGATCCTGAGTCTGAAATCTAACAAATAGGCCATGGTGCAGATGGGCGACCTATTTTCACTTTACAACATGATTTTATACATTTACATTCAATACAAGTCGATCATCATATAAAGTTTGACGTCTCTTATTCTTCATGAGGGCGTGTGGTGTTCTGGAGCAGTTCTTGGGTCAGTACTGGTCATTGGCAGAGTGGTGGTTGTGAACCAGCTCAGCATAAGCACTGGTTCAGCATAAGCACTGGTTCAGTTCCTGTTTTGCAGCACACGCTCTCCGGGCTGTGCAGTCGGAGGATCTACTTCAGACGAGCACCAACAGGGGAGGATGTTTTCTCTGCGTCGTTTCCCTCCACTCGGTCACATGTGGTCGCTCGGAGATGATGTAGGACACTGATAACTGCAGTTCAAGGTAAGACACGAGTCACTCTCTCTCTCTCTCTCTCTCCGTCTATCTGCTAAGTAATTCTTTATTTCTTCCTCGATGTTTCAACACATCTGCAGAATATGTCCAGTGTGTCTGTATCATGTGTCATCAGCTGGCCACAGCATGAAAATATCATTTGTTATCACTGCACCATCTCCTCTTATAAGTCGAAGCCTCTGTTGCACAACTCTCATCCGACCTAACTGCAAAAAGGTTTTTCAAGCTTTGCACATTTCCTGTTCCCCTTCTAACAACATCTGTGTAAAACCAATGTCGGTGCACACAAGATTACACAGAGTTTACAGATGTTTGCTAAAGTATTTAACTGGTTATGGAAGCGTTGAAAAGCTAATTTAAGCTGATTATTGAAAGTTACTGATTACAACCGGTTTGTCTTTGGGAAGCTTCACATCCTCTTTTCCTCCTCGAGCATCATGCCTCGGTTTCTTCTGCCTCCCTTTGTCTTTCCTTCACGTTAACATGTGCAACTACAGCAGCATCTGCATTCTAATGCTCCTGTGTTTACATTAAGCCTCAGGGGTTTTTTTTTTATCAGGATGTTTTTTACATGGAGGTGGTAACAGTCAGGTTTGTATGGCAGAGACGGACAATGTCGCATTGACTGTATACAATGGAAAAAACACCTGCTTCCTCAGTGGACAATCAATGGGTTGGTGTGCAGAAGTGGGATGTGCCAGGTTCTGCACAGAGTTGTGTATCCCTCCTCACGGTTTGACGTGGGGGGGGGGCATGGCGGGTTTTTCCTCCACGACCCGAGCTGATAAGCAGAAGACAATGGATGGATAATAATAATCATAATAATCATATAAAGGGGAGAGAGTGCATGAAATCTACGTAGCAAGCAAGCAGAGAAATTAGAGTAAATTCAATTAAGTAAATTGAATGAAGTCGTAAGCTCTGGTTAAAATGTGAAGCAGCTGGAAATCAATGTACTGGATAGTTGGCGACTGGATGAAGTGTTTGAAAGTAACAGATAAATATCGAAAAATGAACAGTGAGAAAAGTTAGATTACAAAAAGTTGTTCATAACAGAGGAGAGAGGATGATGTGGGGATACGTTGTGTCGTTAGCTAATGGATCCAGTGTTGGGTTAACCTGTTAAATATGGATGAATGGTTTTTACATTTATTAATGTATTTTGTATTGAGTTGATCTGATGAGACTGAGGCAGCTCTGGCTCTCTATCATTTAATGTGTGACTCTTACAGATGCAGTTTCTCCTCATGTCTTGTCTAAAGAAACTCCGCTGCAGGATCTTTAAGAGCATTCATTCATTTCTTACTTCCCGGAAGCTCCTTTCCTGTTTGGACGGGCACAGGTGAACCAGTTTAATCCCACTGGCAGTGAAATGTCTGGGACTCCAGCTGGTCACAACTGCAGCTTCCGTCCACATGAGCACCGACATCCTGGAGACTCTCCGGGGACATATTTGTCTTCACCATGAGAAATGTCACGTTTCTGTCTGATTTGATTGATTTTGATTCACCACAACAGGCACAGGGGGAAACTCGGCCATTTAGAACCTGCTAACATTTAACTACCAGTGGAATTCCATTGTTTCCCAAACTGTGTATTTGTTTGTGTGGTCACTGTGGTTTGAGTTGTTTTTCACCGAATGCACAGTCACTCCAACCACAGGAGTCACCGGAGTCGGTTCTGGGCTCATTCCTATGAATTCTCTCTTTTCTTTATGGCTGAATTCTGCGTTGTGAAACTGTCAGTACACAGGGCCTTTCTTTACTTGATATGGCAACTTGGACGCATCAAATAGGAAGTTGTCCTTGTGTAAGATTCATTTCCATCTCGGCTCTGAATCATTTTACGAAATGTGGTGTGAGCAGCTGTTTTTAAGAATGAAAAAGTAGAAGTTGTGGTGTTTTCGGGACCCGCTCACCTCCGCTCCTCTGACACACTCCGATGACTCACTGGTCCTGAGGGGAAGTGGCAGGCAGCACATTGTGCCCTGACGTCTTTACAGGGGGCGTTAGTGACTGCGGCTCTGTGCGTGTGTGTGTTTGTGTGTGTGTGTGTGACTCTGAGTAGTGTTCGTCTCTGGACAGGAACAATGATTATTCTAAAGTGTTGGCAGCGGCAGTAACAGGAAGCAACTCTTGCAGAGACTTAATGTATATTGGTTTCCCGGCGGCACAGGGGTGTTATTCTTGTTTTTATTCTGGGACTTCCCGTTGGTTGATCTTCTGTGTTTGCGTGTGGACGCCGCAGCAGAAGATGGAGCACAGATCGTGCACGGAGGATCGGATCCAGCACGTCCTGGAGCGCTGCCTCTGCGACCTGGGTGTCGACACGCCGGACAAGCAACTCTGGAACGGTAAGGCGCCATCCCATAATACCTGCTTGTGATGCTCACATGATGCAGAAACAAAGCAGAACATCGAATAACACAAACTAACCTAACCTGGCTCCTCAACATACACGTGTTTGTGAGAGCAAACAGTTGGAATATTAATACAAAGATAAGGGAACATGTTGTCCATCATTCAGAGTGAAATGGGAAGCGAAAGTCAGAAAGAGTGAGAGACAGAATGGAGGAGTATCATTACTTTACTTACTAATACTCCACAACACCTTAATTTAGAGCTTTGTAATCATTTTTCCTGTCTTTGTTAAAAAATGTATTTTTGTAAATCGGAATGAAACCTAAAAGGAGAAATAAAACCTCTGTCGTTGTTTTTGGTGTGTCTGCCTGTAGCCGGGCTGTGCATGAACCGCTGGTGTTTGGAGGAACTTGTGAAGAGAGATCCCCACAACTTCCTCATCCTTCTGCAGAACATACTCGGGAAAACAAAAGAGGTGCTGAAAACAAACAACATCAACCCTTGTTGTTCCAGACGGCTCGGTGCGACGTGGGGAAAGATTTCAGGGTGTTCCTCTGTTTTTCAGGTGCTGGAGCGGTGTCAGTATGAACTGGTGGTTCCCCTCTCGCTCTTGTTCTCTTCAACCCTCCTCAAAGTGAGTGGAGGTGGTTTAGGACCAAGCACAGACCATTGGGGTATAACATGTTTCTTTTATTCTAGCGCTTTGTAAACCTCTGTGTCCTCTCCAGGCTCCGTACGTGGCTCTGGACTGTGACGTGGTGTGGGAGGCCTACCTGCTGTTCCACAGCTTTCTGTCCTGGCCGGAGCCGTGCAGCTCCGCCAGCAAACGCCTGCTGAGCGTCGTGCAGCGGGAGCTCGGAGCACCAGGTGATTTCTCGTCCTCTGAAGTGAACCAGAGAGAAAAGGCTTGATTTCACACATGGGAATGTTTTAGTTGTTTTATGGTTTGATTCCCACACTTGTAGTCCAGGGTGTTTCCGCTGCGTCCAACAATATATTAGAACTAAAAGAACGACTTTGAATCACAGAAAACATCCTGGACCTTGAGATAAATGTATTTCCCCATTCATTAATATGTAATATTACTAATAGATTAAAATATTAACAGTTGAAACTATTTGCTAAAGTCACATTGTAAATGGCTAAATGCTAAATGGTTAAAATAGTAAATTAAAAGATTCAATAACAAACTAAAATTAATTGTTGAAATAGCTAAAAATATCTCCCAAAGTTCAAAGCGACAAATAAATGGATGCAAATGTGACCAGCGGAAACAGAAGCTATATATATATCTGTGGTATAAAGGTGTTAAAGAACCTGTGGCGGTGCTGTGGTGTTTTTCTTCGTGCATCATTGTGATCTCATGGAGGTGGTGTTTATTTTTGCTGCAGGTATTTCATTTCAGAGGCTGGTGAGGGCCGAGCAGGGGCTTTCCTCCGAGATCCACAGATCTAAAACCATGTGAGTTACCTCAGACTGTCATTAACACCATTATCAGCACTATCATTTCTGTACTTCCTTCTTGCCGCTCCTCTTCCTCCCGCTGTCTGCAAATGAAGCTACAGATACGATGCCATCTTGGAGTTGAAATCAAAACTTTGACTTGATGTGGGCCTGTGTTTCATTGCTCTCCTTGTGTATGTGAATGTGTGTCTTCCTAAGGACGGTACTGTTAGTGAGTCCAGATGAAGACGTCCCTCCAGAGGTCCAGCTCATCTCCGAGCAGCTGAGCAGCACCCAGTCCTCCAACAGGGACGTCATCACCACCCTCATCCAGCACAGCTTCCAGGCGGTTCTGGGCACCAAATACGATCTGCAGGCTCTTCACGCCGCCCTGCAGGTGACTGACCAACACCGGGCACCACACTCTGAATTTTCTTTGTTTTATTTAAATCCATCCTGAAACAAACGTCTTGTTCCTCCAGACAAAGCGGACCGAGGAGTTGGAGCAGCTCCTGGAGGAGGTGACGGACAACATGGAGATGGCAGCGTCAGCAGCAGACTTCAGCACCGCGAGGCAGAGGCTCCTGAACAACGTGGAGAGGATCCGAGAAGGACTCGCTCTTCCTGCTCCAGCTCCTGGCTGCACACACACTGGTGAGACAGACATTTAAAACGTCATGGTTGTAGATGAATCTCACATCCAGACTGTTGCACTGAGTAAAAGGTTCTTCTTTAATTCAAGCATCACTTCCTCTCTTTAGGTTCTGTTGAAACCTTCGCGCTGCCCTTCCCCAAATGTCACACGTGTACTTGGGAGAACGACAACTTTGGTAATTAGTTTAAACAACTCTTCATGTCTGCATCACGTATCAGAGATTGATCTTTAACTGTAAAACTCCTCTTTCCTCTCATTTGTTTTTTGCGTTCGCGCAGACTTTCTGAACGAAATCCTCACAAGTGAGTCGGATGTGGATTCGACTGCCGACTGTTTCCCGAAAGCAGAGGTAGACGAGGAGGATAAATACGACACCAGTGTGGATGAGGAAGAAGAGGAGGATGGAAGCAAAGTGGACCAGGATTTTCCAAACCACCGCATCTCCACCACGTCCTCGTCCTCCAGGGACTCCATGTTTTCCAGCTACTCCCTCTCCTCCAGCTCGTCCGTGCCGTCCGCCTCATCCGGCGTGGAGAGTGACTTTAGCGAGGACACGGGCCTTGAGGACACAGAGGGGGGACAGGACAGCCAACCGAAACCTAGGAAGAAACCCAAAAAGAAGTCCAGGTCCCTGTTAGGCGTGGAGCGCATCTCCATGCTTTTCAAGAACCCCCGCAGCCCGAGCGCTTGCCGCAGAGCCCAGAGCATGGGTTATCGAAGTGACTTCACCAAAGACGTTCAAAGAAGCGGGTCACAGCTCAAACTCTCCAGGTCCCTGTCCAGACAGGCGTCCACCCCTACCTCCAATCCTCTGTCCCCCCAGAAGCACGTGTGTGTCCGCAGGAGGCCGATCCTGAGCTATGACGAGGGCTACGGGGCAGAGGTGCCCACCCTGATCCGAGTGGTGGTGTTCGGGGGGGACAGAGAGGCTGGCAGGCTGGCCAGGGCCTACAATGACCTGCAGCAGAAAGAGTGCAAATGTCCCAGACTCACCAAGAAGTGCAAACTGCAGTTATACTTTGTCCCCACCAAAAGGAGAAGCACGCGGAGCTCAGGAGGAAACGCGCCGACTGAGGGCCCGACAGGAAGTTCAACCAAAGCTGCCCTGTCTGTGGTGAGACTGAGCGTCTGTCACATCCCCACTGATTCAAACTTCATATGTGATGTAACTAAAAAATATATTGAATGTTAATAAACCATTAATAATAGGTTAGTAAAGCATTAAATCATCTTTGATAACTTACTTTAACAATGCTCCAAATGCTCTGCAGTACTTTTTAAAATTCAAAAACTCGTAGTTAAGCCATCGTTGACAGTCTGAACCTCATTAAGATGCAGGACACTGACAGGAAATGCCGTTACCACCTTTTTCTTCCTTCCCTCTGACAGGAGTCTAATGACGTCATGGTGGACAACAGTACGACACACGTGGCCCAGATGTTGGGCGCCATGGATCCTTGGTACGAGCGTAACGTCCTCAATCTGCTCAGCTTGTCCTCTGACGTCCTCTGTCAGGTGCGGTTCACACATTCAGGAAGTAAAGAGAACTGGACAAACACGATGATGTCCCAGTGGTTGTCTCGGTTTGGGCTCGAAAACTAAAACTATGGAAAATGTTCCACTTCCTTCACGTGGGACCTTGCTGGGATATCGATTATATTGATCTGGTGAACGCGATGTTATGATAAAATGTAGTAAGTGCAATGTTCCTCTGTGTGACTCAGACTGGCTGTAAAGACGCAGACGTCTCAGAGGGAAGCGGCAGCGGGGAGCGTCTTCCTCTGCTGACCCAACTGGTGCTGTATTACTGCAGACATGCAGACCAGCCTGTTCTGGTGCCGCTCTACCAGGTGGAGGTGGGACACGCACACACACACACACACACACTCTAGTGAATACCTGTGTGACGATCAGTCAGTGCTGACTCACCTGTCTCTTCCTCTGCAGCTCACTCTGGCTGGAGGAGAGAGGAGAAGGGAGGTGTTCGTTCATTCTCTGGAGCTTGGCCACTCGGCTGGAGCCAGAGCTGTTAAAGCCATGGGTGAGTCTCAGTCTCACAGACATGCTCAGACAACCACAGCACCACACACACACACACACACACACACACACACACACACACACACACACACACACACACACACACACACACACACACACACACACACACACACACACACACACACACACACAGTGTAATGAGTAGTGTATTGTGCTTGTAGGATCCGCCAGCAAGAGGTTTGGAATCGATGAGGAGCGTCAGGCTGTCCCTTTAACTCTGAGCGTCTCCTACAACAAGGTATTGTTCCTACAACTCAAACAATAAGACATTTATTACAGTGCGCAGCTGGAACTCACACATCTGCCCTCACGTCACAGGTGGCTGTCAGCGGCAGGAGTCAGTGGATCGACACAGGAGATTATCTGCACATCCATCAATCTTCAGAAAACCTCCAAGAAGCCTGAGCACCTCTGTGACGGTGATTACCACGAGGCCCCTTCGCTCTGTTCTTTGGTTTTTGCAAACATTGTGATGTCTTACGAAAATGAAACCGTGTGTGTGCAGATTCAAGGATAGAGACTCTGCAGCTGACGATGAGGCACTGCTCCAAGTCTAAGAAGTGCCACAACCAGGTGAATGGAGGTTTGACACGTGGTAGAAAAAACCCAGTCTCGTGCACAGTCCAACCTTTTAAAACCCTTCCTCCCTCTCCTCGTTCAGCACATCTCGGTATCAGAGGTGAAGGTGGACAAGGTGCAGGTGAGCGGTGGAGACGATGGCGCGACCTTCGCCGTGTGTCTGGATCAGGATGAGAAGAAGTTCATCCAGAGTGTGACCAGGTACGACACAGCATCACAGACGACCCCTCACTCAACCAGTATCAATAAAAAAACAACTAGACTGATGTTTTAAACTTTAGAGAGATTCATGCAGTGATGCTGTATGTTGTGTATCTGCAGGTGTGACGTGTCTCTGTGCTGTAAACCAGGAAGCAGCTCCGACTGGAGGTCGTACAAGCTGCTTCCAGGTCAGGTTCAGCCTCTGCACCCGTCCTACTGCTCCCTGCTCTGCCTCCCCATCACCTCCTTCTCTGCCTCCTGACACCCTGGAAGTTAAACTCTACAGGGATCCTCACACGGCGACGTTCAAACCGAGGCAGCACATGATGGATGCAGAACTTGGCTCCTGAATTACATCTATGACATTTATAACCTAGTGTAGGTTATAAATGTGCTGATGTCAGAGTGTGTTGCTCACCAGGAGGAGGAGGAGGAGGAGGAGGAGGGGGAGGAGGAGGAGGAGGGTGTGTCTGCTCTGCAGCTTTTATCTAAGAAGAAGACTCACTGTGTGTAAATTCATGTTCTTAATGTTGTTGAATGAAGGATTTCTCAGCAGCACTTTGAGAGACATCAAACTCATTACTTGATTACGACTGTGTACGTTCTGTTACCCCCCCCCCCCCCGTTTTTCTTAAACAAATGTCTTGTAGAATAAGTTATTTATTTTTTAAGCGATACCGGAAACAGTTGTGTTTTCATTTCATTTGTTTTAATGTGGCACACAATCAAATAAAAGTGTTTCCTGTGTGTAGTCTTTGTTCACGCCTTCCTTGAGCTTCCTCCTACGAGTTAATCACACCCTGTGTCACTCCTGTGTCACTCCTGCAATGACCTCAATGCATCCCAGCCTCTGCTGTTGATTCACTCAGTGGTGGCAGCCGGGGGAGATTCTTCCATTTCAGAAAGATTTGATCTACGTCAGTAAGTTTTTCTCACTGCAGACATGTAACTCACACATTCTCAATGAGGCTGCATTGATTGAAATTAAAGTTTTCATCGCAGACAGGAGCAGATACATGTTTTTATCTTGAACTTATCTTTTATCTTTAACGTTGTGGCTGTGTCGCTGACAGGAGATAAAGAGCGTCAGAGAGATTAATCCTCAGATATCACGAAATATGGCTGATCTTGCAGGTTCGTGCTTTTGTTTCCTCATTACAACTACCTCCACACACAAACTTGTCTTGCAGGTTTAAGCTTCGATGGTAATTACACGAACCTGAAGGTGTTTAACATGACAGTGACATGCATGATCCGTGTTTCCAGCTGACGTGTCTCTCTCGGCTGTGCAGTCCAGTCTGCACACTGACGTCCGGGCGCTGCTCAAAGAGATGAACAGCAGATGTACTTCACAGAAAGGTAGAGGGAGGCGCCTCAAAGGAAAATACAAGCTGTGATAAAACCAGTGATGTTGTTATGTTACTTTTAAAAACATAATTAAAAAGATAATATCACATTAACCCAGCAGCCTTTATAAGCTGTTTATATAACATTTAATATTAGTTAGTTAATGAGCTTTAATTGTTTATTAGCTTCAGAGTGAATCAGGCTAGCAGTTTCCCCCTGTTTCCAGTCACTATGCTAAGCTAGCAAAATGGCATCAATCTTCTCATAAAATGTTTGGCAAGAATTATTCATGTTAGACTTTATTCTCTCGCCCTATTCATCCGTCATGTATGTGTGCATCGCCACATGTGGAGCTAACAACATCTGTCTGCTGCAGGATGGATAAGATGGAGCCTGGAGAAGAAGGTGGAGGTGGATCCGTCCTGCAGCGTCTCCCTCATCTCTGTGTTGGTCAAGGAGCTGGAGAAGAAGCTGAAGAAGGTTGTCAACGTTTCTCCCTCAACTCTGCCTCCAGATTTCAAAATAAAAGTCAAAATGATAATGTGAAAATGTGCAAGAGCTTTTTTATAAAGGAACTTTTTGTTGTCTGTTGATATAGATGCATAAAATAGGATCCCACATGCACGTCATCCCGATACTGCACACCCTCTACTATGCAGTCATTCAGGTAAGATGCATCTGTGTGACATGACGTGTTTGTGAACAGTGTTATGCATTGTTCATTGTACACTTTCTTATATTGAAAACTTCGCAGTCAGGCTCCTTGATTCCTCACAGCCTTTACCAGAGAGTAGACGAGTGTTTGACGAACCTGCTGATTTTACCGATGCCTTACTCGGCCGTGGCCCTGAGCACCTTGAGCAGCGTTAAGATGGAAATGACCACACCAGGTAGAACACATAGAGCTGTCATCAGTTTTCCAACACCGGAGCAATTCTGTGGAACTTCAGACACGTTCTCTCCTCCACAGGCTCCTTGTACCAGAGGAGAGTCATCGCTGAGCAGAACCTGAAGAGTAAGCATTTCACCTTGCAAGAAAAGTGAGTAAACACTTCCTGTTGTGGACAAGGAGCCGAGTGTAACACTGAATTAACCATTTTGTTTACAGCTGTATTCCGTGTTTGCTGGTGTCCCTCAGGGTGTTTGTTCTCGCAGACCCAGATGTTTTTACTGCACAGCTGGAGGCCACAGTGAGGGCGTACCTGGAGGTGTCTGGCGTGTTCAGGGACACACCCACAGCCATGGAGAGAAATCTGATGCTACGAGTGATGCAGAAGGGGCTGGGGACGGCGTGCCAGAGCTCCAGACTGGCTCAGGCCCTGGAGGTATGCTGGTTTGTCAAGATGTTGTTTGGAATGTGGGAGGAAGCCAGAAAAAGGCCACATGGGGAGAACATGCAAACTCCAAACAGAAAGAAAGAATCAAACCAACCAGAACTGCAGCAAATATGATCTGATCTGTGAAAGTTCCCTCATTCTCAGTGTTAAATATACATTAGTGCAACAAAACTGTTACCAATGTCATGCTAATAAGATAAACCTTTGTTTTTTTAATCTGACCCTGTGTCTTTCTTGTATTTCAGGCTTTAGACGATCGGATGGTAGAGAAATACTTTGAGGAAGTGGTCCGAGCCGTGGAGCAGAGTATAAAACGCGGTCCAGGTGGACGCACAACGTATCTGAACAGACTGCAACACATACAGAAAGAGATTCTAACTGCTGCTACAGAAGGTGTGTGTTCTACCTGCACAGATGATGAAGAACAGAGATACAAAGAAGATTTTCTGCAGGATTATTTCTCTGTAACTTTCTCCTCTTTTCTCAGAAGTAACCGAGGAAGATTGCGGCTCCGTGTGCAGCAGGACATTGTCATTTCCAGAGATCAAATTCCTGCTGTGGACAAACGAAGAGGATCTATGTGAGTCAAAGAAACAGAAAACTTCTACTATCATGTGTCTGTTCATACTGAGCTAAATAAACGAGTTTCCCTGCAGGGAGTCTTCTGGCAAACTTCTCCCTGAGGTCCAACTCCAACTCGAGTGTGGATGGAGACGAGAAGGACAAAAGAAACGGAGCTGAGTACAGTGGGATCAAGAGACGTCTGAGGGACGTGAGAGACGTGCAGGACACGGTGCAGCCTCGGTTCAGAAATCCATCGTCAGCAATCTCACGGAGAAACGCGTACAAGAGTGGAAACTCAGCAGATAAACTGAGTCTGGTGAGGGAGAAGATGGACACGTTTGCTGGGAGCCATCGTGTCCAGAGAGACGACTGCAGGTGCCTCACTGCGCGGGTGGTGGTGATGGGGGACGATCGAGTGCTGGGGCGGCTCAGCAGGGTTTTCCTCTCTATACGGTGAGCTGCTGGTTTGTGGTTTGTGTTCACACCGTGCGGTGCAGCTCAGTAACGTCCTCTGTGTGTTTCCCAAAAGACAGCGAGAGTCCAAACATCTTGTTTTGACCAAGAAGCTGAACCTGCAGTTGTACTACGTCCCCGTCACCGATGTGGAGCCTCAGCCCGGTTCACCTGTGAGTTTCACCGCGACACCGACTGACTGGTGTTAATTCAGAAAGCTGTTTATAATATCTCTTCCTGTTCCTGATAGGACGGCCCGTGTCCGGACGAGGGGAGACTGTCTCTCGCCGGCTTGTTGGGGAGATTGGATCCCTGGTACAACAGCAACATCAACAGTCTGAGAGCCACCATCTCCAACCTGGCAAAAATGGTAAGGACTTAAAGAAAAGGATTTGGACACATGGCGTCCATCTTAAACTCAGACTTTGGCTCAGGAAGCAATGTTCTGTCTGAACCCGTCTCAGATCGAGTGAAAACCGCAATTCTGTTTTCCATCCGAACCCGATCCCGATTACAGGCACGTGCTTCTGATTGGATCAGGTCTGCACACTCTACAAACACGAGAGCAGCAGAGGAGGTGAACTTGAACTCAGCCATCTTGTTTCTGTCCGTCTGCAGCACACGGAGTCGGAGTCAGAGTCGGAAAAGCACCAAAACCTCTTCCTACTGGACACCCTGTGTTACTACCTCCGCTGTGGGACGCAGCCCGTGAACCTGCCCATGTATTCTGTGAAGGTACAGGGCAGCTGTCCTCCATGATTTAAAACACGAGCACTTCCTGCTCCAGCTCAATACAGTGTGTGTGTGTTCAGATGACGCGGTGCAGCAGTGACGCGTCCTCTGTGGTGGAGGACGTGTTCGTGTCCCATCTGGAGGCCGACATGCCAGAGTTCAGATACCTCAAAGAAAAGTTTCCAAGTATGTTCCTGCATCTCTTTTGTGTGTAGACACAGACAAGTGTGTGCAGTGACGTCAAGTGAAGTGTTGTTGTGCTCGACAGAGGATCCATTCACACGCAAGAAGAAGTCGACGGTGATCGTCCACGGTGCCGTCATCAACGTCAGTTATACAGAGGTACTTAAACGTCCTTGTACTAAAAGTCATGTAACATTTCCTATAAAGTAGAATGTGGCTCTATTGTTTTTATCGTTGACAGACGTCTTTAAGCAAACGAAGAGTTGAAAGAGGAGAAGCTCTGATGACGTGTGGCGTGGCGATCACCTCAGAGCCGGCAGCTGCAACCACAGGTTGACCTCGCACATCCACTTATATTCATTCCAACAAAAGAGGAAACATGAATAATAATTTTTCACTTCCTGTAGGTGAGGATTTCCTCACAGTCAGTTTTGACAGCATCAGCCTGGGAAACAACAAAGTAAGAACTTAATTAAAAAGATGTGTTTATGATTCAAAAAAACATTGCATTATTTATAAGGTTTTTCTGTTTTCATAGAAAATCCGAACCCAGAACATCAGCATCAGGACGATGGAGGATCAAACCCTCTCCGTGTGTCTGGACAGAGACTCTCGCAGGACGTACACTGACGTCCAAAGGTCATTTTCCACCCTACACGTTGTTTCATATTCTATTTCCCCTGACGCCAGTTTAAACCACAGTGTGATGTCATTTCTTCTTCTGCAGAATAGACATCTCTCCCTGCTTGGACCCAGGATGCAGCCTCCGCTCCAGGTTCAGCGTCCGCACAGAGCGAGAGCTGCCGCTGAGCAAGTATCTGAACAACGTCCTGTCGCTGCCCATCAACACCTTCACTGGTGTGACCCTGTGAGGAACATGAGGAACATGAGGAACATGAGGAACATGCAGAACATCAGGAACACAAGGAACATCAGTCACTGGTCGGGTCGGGTTGTGTCTTCTTGTGTTTTATCTCGTCTCATCTCAGGTTGTGTTGTGTTGTGTCACATAAAATTTCAAGATGTGATAATAAACTAAGCTTCAATTATGTTTGTGAAACATTCTCTTATCACCGCCCACAGATCGTAGTAGTTTGATCCAGATCTTGTTTGATCCAGATCTTGTTTGATCCAGCTCTTGTTGGATTCAGATCTTGTTTGATCCAGATCTTGTTTGATCCAGATCTTGTTGGATTCAGATCTTGTTTGATCCAGATCATTAACTGAGTCTCTGTGGATTTACTCTGACATCACACTGAGGCATCCACGCCGCTAGGGGGCGCTGGGGTCATGAGAACGGCTCCAGGTGTGTGGACGGGGTAAGAGATAAACCTCCAGAAGGTGTCACGTGTTTTTCTAACAGACAGATGTAGAAACCAGAGCAGATCGATGAGAAGAAGTTCGAGGATCCTCGTGGGGACAAGAAGGTAAAAGTGTTTATTGTTAAAGTCGTTAAAGTTGTGACGTGTCCTCTGCTGCTGGAACAGGTGCGTGCACGCGACACCTGTTACTTCCTGCTTCACTGTTTAACTTTGTTTCTTCCTGCTCATGAAAACTGAACCTTTTACTTCTTATAAAGTTTATTTTTTAAGGTTAAACTGCAGCTTCGTTTCCGGGCTGGTGACGTGATGTGTGACATATTCTGTCATCAGCTTCTAGAAAAAACAACTTTGTTATAACTGTGTTTTATGTAGAGACAGTAAAAGAAAAGACATTTTAGATCAACACAGGATTTAAAGACAAATGTGAACCGGATGTAGGATGAGAAAGAAGACACTCAGAGGTATGGATATTTATTTTATTTTAACCCATTGTGTTTTACTTGTACTGTCAAATGATTTGAAATAACAGAAAAGAATTATTCATCTTGATATGATTATGATATTTATCATTTAGTTTTATTTTACCACCATAACAACTGTGTTCTATGATTATACTATGATGATGATTATACTCTTTATAATAGGGCTGCGCGAAATGGTCAAACATTATATCAAGATATTAATGTACAATATTGATAATTATCAAATTATAAACAAATATATATAATCACTTGCTATAGGTATAAATGTGAGGTAGACGGTATATTGATATTTGTATTTCCCAGCCTTAATTAATACTATAAGTATGATTACAACTGACTGAAGAGGACTTGAGGTTTTTCTGCTGTTGATGACGACTATTCAAGCAAAAATGTTAAAAGAAAAATACCGAAGATTCTGTAGTTTTCACCTCTGAGATGAAAACGTTAAACTTAAACTTGATTATTTCCCATCTCTGTGTCTCTCAGTTTGAATCCATGTGAAACATCAGCAGAGTCTCTGAGCTGCACAGGACGACGACGACCATGAAGAGGAACAAGCAGATTGACGTCAAGCGAGCCCTCGCTCTCGCCAGCGTCTTCAACTTCCTGTGCTCCTGCTCCAAAGGCTGCCTGCTCCCCTTCCTCACCCTGTACCTCAGGCAGCTGGGCCTCACCCCCGTGATGACAGGCGTCGTCATGGGCGCCAAACACCTGATAACGCTGGCGTGGAGCCCCGTGGCGAGTCTCCTCTCCAAGCACTACAACAAGAGGCGAGTGGTGATCAAAGGCTCTCTGGTGTGTTCGGCAGCGGTCGCTCTGGTTCTGCTGCTCATCCCGACCACAGTTGTGCACACGCAGAGCAGCTCCTGTAACACCACGAATCTGAGCAGCGGTTCAGCCCAAAGTCTCGATAACCTGCTCACCAGCAGCGTCGTACCTGAAACGGCAGTGACCAGCACTTCCTCAAAACATCCTGTTTCCCATCCTGGTGTCACGTTTCCTGCAAAGACGATCGCTGATAATAAATCTGCTTCTGTAATGACGAGCACAACTTCACGTGATCAGAAAGAGAATGTTTCTGTCGGGGTCGACCACAGCCTTCGAGAACCAGGGATCAACAGCTCCGTTGTGCCTCATGTCTCCGGCTCCTCTGCTCCTGCTGTGAGGAGTAAGAGGTCAGACTTGAAATCAGGCTCTGAGGAGCCTGCAGAGAGAAAAGACGACAGAGGAGGAGAGCCGGTTTCGACTTTTTAGGAAACTTGAAGCTCATGGACCCTCAACACCAACTCTTCTTCCTGATCCTCATCATCGTCTCGGTGTGGGAGTCTGTGTCGGCCCCTCTGGAGTGGACGGCCGATGACGGATTGTATGAATATCTGGATTTTGCTGACGCCTCCGACCATTACGCCGCCATCGGGCCGTGGGGTTTGCTGGGAGCAGCGTGCGGGGCTGGAGGAGCAGGGCTGCTCGTCAGCCAGTTGAGTTGTCTCATAGCCGGTCGGATCCCCAGGAGCGCGGCACATTTCTTCTGCTACGCTGGTTTTGCCGCTCTGGCCCTGCCCGTAGCTTGTTACCTCCCTCTCTACCTGAACAAAAAGCGAGACAGGGCCAACGGGCTCCTGAAAGCCCTGAAGCTGGTGCGTGGTTCCCCTCGCGCTCTGCTCTGCGCCATCACCACCCTGCTGGTCGGGGCAGCGGGCTTCAGCCGTGGACAACTTCCTGCTGTGGCAGATGCAGGATCACGGGAGCAACGAGCTGCACATGGGATCGTCTCTCGCCCTCGCTCTGCTCTCACAGGCCGCCTTCCCTCTCCTCGCCGGCCGGGTGTCCAAGCTCCTCCGCCCGGGAAGGGTGCTCGCAGTGGGGGCTGCGGCTCTCGGCCTGCAGTGCCTCTACTACTCCTTCCTCTGGGGACCCTGGGCCGTGCTGCCTGCCCAGATGTTGAGTTGCTTCAGCGGCGGAGCCCTGTGGTGGGCTGTGAACATCCAGTGTGAGGACGTCGCCACGCCGGAGGCCGAGAGGAGCGTGATGAGGGTCTTCAGCGCTCTGTCTCTGCCCCTGGGAAGCAGCCTGGGCAGCTTGGGCGGAGGGTTTGTGGTGCAGAGGTTCGGGCTGGAGTGGCTGTTCAGGGCAGTGGCAGCGGGTCTGATGCTGTGGTGTGTGTGTCTGATGCTGCTCCAGTGGAAGGCCCCGCACCAGCGCAGGATCAACTACTCTCGCCTCCTGGCCGCCAACGCCAGTGAAGCCAGTGACTCTGAGTCGGAGCAGGAGCGGGACTGGCTCGACAAAGCCATGGAAACCGATACCAGCAATAATAATTATGGAAGGAGGATAAACCACTGAAAGACATGAACTCTACAGAGTCGGCTGCACAAAAGAGAATATTTAGTATAATGACATGTGGTTAACACGGTCCTGTACAGACGTATCAATCTTCACCAAGTAGCATGAACAAGATATTTGATGGGTTGTGACGGGTTTCATTTCAATCTAAGCGCTGATGTTTTCTGTCTTTCATTTGCACACACTCATAAATAACTTGCTTGATTTATCTTCATCCAAATCCATCAAGTGTTGAAATATGTCCTGTCGCAGAATGTCAAAGATCCGGATCCACGACAAAAACTAATTTGCTCTTCCCTGACCCGCACCACCTCCCTCCACTCAGTAGTTGTTTGCGTAATCCATTTTACAAACAGACAAACACAGAGAGGAAACCACAAGGCAACAGGGTTACATGTGGCCAGAAGCTCTCTGCAGCACCAGGCAGGTTTAACAGGGTTTAAAAGCCTCTGACGAGCAGAGCAAACACCAGACGTGTGCACAAGGTGAGGCCGAACCAGTCGATCTGTGTCACCACGCCCGACAAGCTGAGCCGTGTTGATCTGCTGGGTCAGAGGCTCCTTCTATTTGTGAAGCTGTGAAGATGCTGATTGTAAACGATGTGTATTTAACTGCAGCTACAGAACATTTAAAAGTCGACTGTGTTTGATCTCTCTGTGTCTCAGGTCCCTTCAGACCTGGTGGGGAAACATGTTGTAAACACACTTTAACACGTCTCTGGATTCATATGAAACTGCAAATGTTAATATTAATATTAATATTAAACGCTCCTTAATGTGATGTTTGTTTTGTCCATAAAGTTTCAATTCAATTCAACAACGTCCCACTGGGGGGGGGGCAATCCATTCAAGAATAAATAAAGTTAAGGAAACTAAGAGAGTGTGTTAAATAAGAGTAAGAAAGTGTGTGTGCGTATTGGAGACCTGCCTTTTTAAAATATTTTTATATATATATATAATTTATGCACATTATTGTTTGCACTTCCTCAAACTTCACCACCTCCTTTTACAGCTCTCTCTCTCTACACACACACACACACACACACACACACACACACACACACACACACACACACACAGCTCAGCATGGCTCCTCTTTGTTTATGCAGTAGCTTTTGAGCAGTTGCTCTGTGTTGCGCTCCTTCTCTGTCAGTAGGTGGCGTCACTGAGCAGAGATCAGCTACTTCAGTTCCTGTGAGCAGAGAAATCATCAGTGTGAGTCTGAGCCTGGACTCATCATCATCACCTCTCCTCCTCCTCCTCCTCCTCCTCGTTTTCTCCCTCCGGTTATGGTGCATGGACACGTTTTTATTTTCAAGCAGCACAGATTTTTCCTCTGATTATTATTTTTGTGCGGAGAAATTTTTAAAAAGGAGCCGTTGAGAAAAACATGGAGAAAGAGAGAAAATGCTCAGGACAGTACGGAGCTCTGGAGAAGACGCAGGTGGACGGAGGAGCGATGCAGGAGCCAGGTGAGTTTTTAATGGAATTCACTCTGCACGTTTTAATGCCTCAATATAAAAGAAAACATGTATTTACACAGTTTTACCTCATCAGCCATAGAGGAGTGTGAATCAGTGTGAACTCCAGTGGAGAGAATGAAAGAGCCCTAAGTTACCTGCATATCAGCTGCAGGGCTGGAGACAGGATTTAACAAACCCTCAGGGGCCCCATAGGGTCACTTCAGTGTCATTAACATTGCGGGTCCCTTTAAACATGTGTATCATTTGGAAAACACACATTAGTTTTATTCTATTGATTTCTATTCTATTCTATTTTCTGACAAACAAACAGATCTGAGGACGGAGGTGAAAACGTAACCTCCCTGTCAGAGGTAATTAAAGTTGCAGTGTGAAATTAAAAGTCAAGAACAATTTGAACCGGATGCTGGAAACCTGTCAGAGTCCTGAGAGCAAAATAAACTATAACACACGTGCAGGTTGTTAACACACTAACACACTGGTAGTGTGTGTTAGTAGTTCATGTGTGTGTTCATGCGTGTGATGATACACATGTTTGCAGGGGCTGTGCATCTGTGCAGCTCCCCCGTGGTTCAGTGTATGTGATCGTAAAGTCTTTTCACACAAGGTGAGGTGATTAAAAGCTGATCCGAGCTCTGTCGGGTGAGTCATCGCTCCTGGTGAGGTGTCAGAGGCTGGGGGGGGGGGCTCAGACCAGATCATAGCAGCAGGGAGGATGTGATGCAGGGTGGAGGTTCATGTTCTCACACAAGCACAAAACACAAATGTAAAAGCCACACAATGTTAACACAACAACAGAAAGGAGTGAAAACCCGATCAGATCAGCCGCCGCTTAAAATGTGACGCTTGAGTATCTGAGGTGTCACGGTACGGGAGCCTGGAGCATCCAAAAAGAACCGCGACACCTTCATTACATACACCTTTCGGTTAGCGAGCCTGTGTGACACGTCTCGGCCTCTGTGCGCTCGTTTTGCTTTTCGTCTTCTGGATATTTAAGGATCCTCAGAATCCAGCTGTCTTTGAGTTTAATTCACTTAAATCCCGTTTCAGAATCTTTTGAAACTCAACCCACGAGTGTTTGTCTTTCAGCGGAAGACGTCGTGTCGATGGCCGACTCCACGATCACGGTGCAGGACATAGAAGGAGAGCTGGTGAGAATTGAGCGGATACGAGACATCCTGGTTCGGAGAGAGTCGGAGCTCAGATACATGTAAGATCTGCGTCTGTAGACAGAGACGTGTACACTCTTCTGTTGTAGACAATTTGGTACAAACGTCCACTTGGACCAAAAGATGAACTGGTTTTATCTTAGTGGTTGAAGGTCAAAGGTCAAGCTCACAGGGACCCTTTTTCCATTGTGAACTGATTTGAGTTGGGAGGTCAAAGGCCAAAGGTTAAGGTCACGGTGACCTCACACAACATGATATCATAAGTCCGTCTTTAGGGATTTTCTCCCCATTTTGACCAGCTGCCACTCGGACGTGGTTTATGATTTTCCACAGTGTTTATGTGGAGCTGATAGAGTTTCATGATGCTTCTCTACCGTCACGTCGCGCTCGTCTGTCTCTTCCCTGCAGCCGCACACAGACTGATCTGGGATCTGAAAACACAGAGTTACTGTTAAAAGTCTCTCAGGAGTTACAGTGGGAAACACAACTGTCAGCCACCGACGCCGAGAGAAGCCAAGTGCATGATGGCACAACATGTGTAAACAAAGCAGCAGTGCTACTTACCGTCTCACCGGGCTGCGTCACACACACACACACACACACACACACACACACACACACACACACACACACACACACACACACACACTGTTCTCTCTCATCCTTGCTGTTTAATTATTTCCCTCTTTTTCTGTGGAGACCCTCCTCATTATTTTGCCACACAAGGCTGGAGCCGGGAGCAGAGGGAGTGAGAGCGCTGATCAGCTCTGATTCATGTTTTCACAGCATGAGTCACAGAGGCAGATAATAATGGCTTCTGTTTATTTATTTTCCTGTGAGATAATTCAAACGCAGCCTCGTCTGCTCGGCGCTGAGGATCATGACGACACGTGTCATGTCACAGACTCACAAAGTGATGCACAGCTGCACCGATAACAACTTCCTCGTCCCTCTGGGCTGCGTGAGTCAAGATTTGGTAAAACAACAGAATTGGGGGGGGTGGGGGGGGCTGGAGCAAACCCAGAACTGGCCAAACCAAGATTTGAACCAACTTCCTGTTGATACAAACAAACAAACAAACAAACTAACAAAGGGGTGAAAACAACAGCTCCTCCTGGTGGCGGCTCGTTGTCGCACACTGGGTGGCAGCATATGAGTCGTCCTGAAAAACACACTGTGATAGAAATACTGAGCTGTTGGTTTAATAAAGTAGGTTTGGCCTCCACTGTAACAGCAGCACACACACACACACACACACACACTCTCGTCCGAGCGGCTGCTGTCGTATCAGACGGTGAAATGAGATTTGATTCTGTCAGGTGTTATTTCAGATAATAAACACACGGACTTCGCTGCCGTCTGCTGATAGAATCTGTTCCCCTGTTCTTCAGTTTGATAAACTCACATTTCCTCATTCACGCCTCTGTGTTCTAAGTCCAGGAGGAAATTGCTTTGCTGCAATGATACAAACTTGAGTCTGTGTTTTGTTTTTTAACCCTTATTAAGTTTTCTCTTATGTCAAATGCGTATTGATGGCTTTGGGGGAACACTTTCTTTTATTTTCCATGTTTTGTTTTCCTCTCAGGATGGACGACATCCAGCTCTGCAAAGAAATCACCAGGCTGAAGAAGGAGCTGCAAAAACTGGTCTCAGTTCCAGGTGAATTTTATTAAAAGCTTTAGAGAAAAGACTCAGATAATAATGAGCCTCTGTTACATGATGTTTCTTCTTTAGACTTATTCTCACATCCCTCTTCTCATTACGTTTAGATGACAGCTCTCATGTGGAGGAACGTTGCTGTGGCAACTAGAAGCTGAAACCTAAAGCAATGCTGTCACATTTACAGGGAGATGATAGAAATATAAACTGGTTTATAGGATCAGTTCGTCTGGACTCTTCTAGAAGTAACTGCTCCAGAAGATGAATCTGACTTTATTTAGTGACTCTTGCTCCATCATGAGGTTCACATCATGTTTGTTTGTGAACAGCTTGATTTCTACATATATTAACATACTGTTTTACATTTGTAAAATTTAATTGTGACTCTCCTGACCAGTCACATTAAGCACAACACACTCCTTTTGACGACACAAATAACTTTGAGCAACAGTTAAATGCAAATATATAAAATAAATCAACTGGATAGAGGAGGAAGTTGATCTTCTTCTGTACTACTGCTTCAAAATGTGATGTTGTCCACAACATGCATTGGGACGGGTTGGATGTGTCCATGTCCACGTTGGTCTGAAAATTAAATCGCTGACGACTGGATATTCACATGAAGAAAACCTGTCTAGTGTGCAAAGGCCTTGTTGTGTCGTGTGTGTGTTTCATTTGTGTGTGATGTGTTGAACAGACAAAGACAAGTCCAAGGAGGACAGGGAGCGGGAGGAGGAGCTGCTGCTGCAGATCAACAAGCTGGTGGAGACCAGAGACTTCCTGGTGGACGATGTGGAGTTCGAACGACTCAGGTGAGGTTTTAAAAATCCACTGATGGAGAATGGAGTAAATTGAGCCTTTATTCAGGTTTGTAATCTGCAGTTATCTTTGCAGAGATTTAATTTTACAACTGGAAGTGTTTACTCTTATTGAGCCGATGAGTTTTCAGTCCAACATCCCTCACATCATTGTGTTTGTGGAGCTAAATTAGACCCAGTGATAAACAGGCAGGAGAGAGAGAATCAGCTTCCTCCACGAGGAGCTCAGGGCTCTGTGTGACTGCAGCAGGGAAATCACACCACGCAGATTAGAATCTACAATTAAAGTGTGTTTTCGCACTGACATTCAGCAACATGCGATAAGCCGAAATGAAAAAGAAAACCAGGATGTGTTTTCCTTCACAGGGAGAGAGAGGAAGACAGAGAGATGGCGGCTTTCTTACAGTCCAAGTTTCCCAAAGCTTCGGCTGCAAAGGGTGAGTTTAAAGCTGCATGATACATACATGTGCAGACTAACAGGGGATACACAATATAGAGTTGAAAGATAATTAAGATTAAAATAAAATAAGGGATTAATGGTGCAAGGAACAAAACGTATACATACAAATACAAATCTTCAGTTATTTACCAAAACAGAACAAACAAAACCACTTCTCTGCCTTCACTGACATTTAAAGTGTTGATTCCCCAAATCCTGAACTTTCCATTTAAGGAATCTTTCCTGTGAATAATGTTTAATTTTCACATTTTCAATCAGGAGCCTTGTCAGATCAAACGGTGGCGTCCAAATCTCAGCAGACGTCGCCGTCGTTCATCAGTAAAACTGGACTCACGCTGCTGAAGGACTGCTGCGGCTTCACCTGCTCCGTCATGTAACGCGGCACAAGACGTCCATTAGGGAACCAGACGAGTATTATAACCACATTATTAAGGCTTTAACTAGTGATTAGTGTCCTTATTTTGCATTTTATGCTGTTTTACAATGTGACTTCTTTAAAAAAGAAAATGTCCGTTTAGAAAATAGAACAGAAAACAGCCGGTTTCAGTCTTAAAACGCAGAAGAGACGCAGCATATTGATGAAGAAGGTTGTTTTTTTATGATAATTGATAAAACCTCATTCATTTCGCTCGTCATTAGATGTAGAACGTTTTTCTGCTGTAAACCAGAATTCCACATTTTAAACCAAAGTCTTCTCTGAGTGGGTTTAAGAAATATGCCTCCGTCTGTGTTTTGTATATATTAAAAAAAACTGAAAACAAGTATTTTCACATGTATAATTTAAAACAATCTCCTCATGTGTCTCGTGTCTTAATGTGACTCTGTGATGTTATAATAAACACGTCTGATGCTTTTTCTCTTTCTGACGATGCTTTTAATGTTTAAGTCTCAGGAATCATGTTCTGTGGTGGAGTCGGTAGTTCAGTCAGCGCCATGACAACAGGGCGAGAGGCTGGTGTGTATGTGAATGTGATGGTGGTGGAGGTGGAGGGATTTATTGCCTAACCCTCAACCTATCCTATCCTAAAACCTAAACATGTCCACACTGTAAAATGTAATGCTTTAGGTTATTTGCTGCTTTTTGTCCCCATAGTGTGACTGTGGACACATTTCTGTCCCCACAACATGAGTGATACCTGGACCACACACACACACTGCAGCCACAGATGAGTCACACTCTGAGATGAGCTCTGTCTCTAAACGTCTCCTGATGAACTATTGTTTGATTCAAGTAAGAATCCCCCTCATGTGAAGCTAAAGCTCTTCTACCTTTCACCTTGAGGCAGAGACAAACACTCGTCCCTGCAGCTTGAGTCTTTCTCTCTGCAGTGATGTGTTCTGCTCGGAGCCTCCGTCACAGCTGGTTGCAGATAAACAGTCCTGCACACGCTGCACCACTGTATTTAATTCACAGGCTGAGGAGACTAATCTGGAGGCTTCATACTGGGAACACAGACACATCACTGCCCACTCCCACTGGCTGCTGGTAGAGAAGGCTGCTTGTCTAGTATGAAACGAGGTGATATCTTGCTACGCCAATTAATTGTTCTTTCCTCTCTCTCTCTCTCTCTCTCTCTCTCTCTCTCTCTCTCTCTCTCTCTCTCTCTCTCTCTCATGTGCTGCTCCACCCTCCAGCAGTTTAGATTTTCACCCCCCCCAGGAAATTGTCTGTGACATTTCCTCGAGGGACAGTAAATGAAGGATCTCGGTGTGTGTTCACGTGTCGGCTGCAGTCTGGAAAACATTCAGCAGAAATATGTTACGTCAATTTATTTACCTTGGAATGAGCATTTTTAAAAGGATCTTTAAGGTTAATTCATTAAGTAATTAAGGTTATTACTGGTACTGGTGTTATTTGTAATAATAATTCAATAATAAACAATACTTTACTCATACTTCCAAATAAAACAACACATAAAGAAAGCAGTATTATTACATTTAGCACCAAATACATTCATGAGGAGTGTGTACTTTATTAATGTTCATCAGTACGACCATGACTATGAATACAGTTATAAATACTTCTAAAGAATTCAAAAACGTTCATTGTATCACACGATGGATGGATCTCAGCAACATATCACACTATGCAAGATTTAAATATATACAACTTCACAAAATATAAAGAATAAAACGTTTAAAAACCAACAGAGAGTATTATTAGTATTTTCTGTATTATCCTCACTAACATGTGACGGCGTCATTCGTCAGGACATGAATGCATCTTCATACAGTATCATAGCAACCAGTAACTAACGTGATCAAACAAACCAGTAGGTGAAGGTGGGTCCACGCGGCTTCAGGTACGTTCACCAACACAAACTCACGTCGTCTCAGTTAATCACAGTCACATCAGATAAACTGGATGTTTAAGTCCGTGGGCTCGTCTCTGGTCCTGTGGGATCAGAGAATTAAACTTGGATGTATTTTCTTGGTGGAAAACTGTAATGAATCCCCCCCCCCCACACACACACACACACACACCACATACGGTTCTGTATAATGGGCCGGACTGTCTGATCTGGTGTAAACAGAGGAGCTACCAGCTACACTCTCTGTTGTTTACTGGCTGGTGAGTCACTGAGTCTGAGTCACACACTCACATCATCGCCGGCATCAAACACAAGGTTCATCCCGGGAGTCGTGAGGGAAACGCTTCTGAGTGAAAACCACCAACACTCTGACTGTTATTCTGAATAAGATATCACTCCAATTATAATAACATGACTTGTTTATGAAGAATATCTGACTATTCCTTTAATATTCCTGTTTGTATCTGATTATGAGTCAGATAAACATTATTTATTCATTCTTTGGATCAATTATTCATTTGTTATCAAATCAATACTAGAAATATTATAGATAATCAATCACAACCAGGAAACAGGAGCAGAAAGACAATAAAAATATATATACATATACACTAATGCACGTCAGCATTATCTCCACTATGTCATACGTCCAACTATCCCACCAGAGTTTTAAAACCTTAACCTGAAATAGTTAAATGCACATTTCTATCATACAAAGTGTTTTTTCTTTCTAATTTTACAAAAGCTTCAACTCTTTATTTCTCCATCTTGTTTACACTGGACGTGTGTCGTCAAGCTGTCGCCATGTTGGTGTCGCAAAATGCTGAGAAATCTCCAATAGGACGTCAACACTATGATTAAATATTATGTGTACATGTCAACAAAATGCGACTACGGTCAGAATACTTTACGTGTCTTCATTTCAGTCTTATTCAGACTATTGTCTCAATCTTGGTGTCATGTAAACGTCTGTAGTGTTTCATGGATGTAAGTATTTTTGGAGGTTAATCACAGCTTCTGGATATCACCTGCCTCCAGGTTTACACAAGTTAAGTCAGTAAAATGCAACATGTTGGCACGAGGAGAAATCACGAAGCTTTTCTAAACACTTTACACAGTGAAACCCAATAATTCAACTTTCAGTGAAATAAGCACAAAGCAGCTTTAAGGCACCTGGAGGTCAGGGGTGACTGATCAGTGAGGTCAGAGGAAACACAGCGAGACTCAAATCAAACAGCGCCCCCACGTGGCAGAAGGTCAAACAACACAAGCAGGGAGACGTGGAAACTGTGACCCTGATTATCTCAGAGCTGTGTGTGCAGACATGTACTGTGCCTGTGGGGGGCGCTGTTAGCCGGTGCTGACGTGATACTTGCAGGCTTCTGTCCCTTTAACGGTGACGCAGTTCAACCGGTGGCCCACTTCAGTGCGGTGCTCAGCGGCAGCAGCAGCAGCATCAGTCCGCAGGAGGGAGCGGGGCTTGTTGTTGGGCTCGGCACGGCACGGCTCGGCCCGGGGACGCGGCTCGGCCCTCGGCGGCCTCATCATGGAGTTTCTGCTGGGGAACCCGTTCAGCACTGCGGTGGGACAGAGGATCGGTGAGCTCTTTGATCAGCGTCACTTTGTATCAGCTCATCGCTTTGATGATCTCTCTCTACCCTTTGATGTGAGCTGTGTTCTTAAACATCTGTAACGTATCGATCATTAATCGATCATTAATCGACCTGCAGATGTGTTTTATATCGCATCACAGGCCAATAGTCAATTCAAGTTCATTAGGAGTGACAGAGGAGCGACGGCTTATTGTTTGACTGACGCGTCCACTGGACAATGATGGGACAGAGGCGGGACTTAGAGGCCATCTGATTGGTTGTTATCGTGTCAGTTTAACCTGCAAATTGGTGGGCGGGACCACAAGTGGCCCACATCCTCCTGACCCAAATCTCATTTTAACGTCTGGACATGTGTCCTCAATGACTGAATTGAAAGCTAGTTATTTAAATTGATTGATAATCATATTGATTATTTTACTGTATTTATTTGTTTCTGTACATTTTTACTAAAATACTACAGATATTTTATTGTAACCTCCACAATTTGACGTTTTACTTCAGGAAATACACTGAACTTTAATGACTGTGAAGTATTATGTTTGTTTTTGTAAGAAGAAACTTTTATCATCTCATCTCAGCTTCATATCAGACGGTGTTTTATTTCTTTTTCTTTATTTTTCAGAGTATGCGACCAGCTCCAGCCTCCCGTCAGAAGACTGGGCCCTCAACATGGAAATCTGCGACATGATCAACAGCTCAGAGGAAGGGTGTGTGTCTGTGTGTCTGTGTGTCTGTGTCTGTGGTGTATCAGTCTTTATCAGGAACAAGGTCGTTCTCTGGAGCTTTTCTTGCCTCTGACCAGTGAGAAATGTTTTTTGATTACAGCCCCAAAGATGCCGTCAGAGCCATAAAGAAAAGGATCGTGGGGAATAAGAACTTCAAGGAGGTCATGCTGGCGCTGACTGTGAGTGTTGTTCGCGGCTCCACTCGTGTTCAGTGCTCAGGTGTCATCAGACTTGTGATCTGTTGTGTTCTCCTGGCGTTCAGGTCCTGGAGACGTGTGTGAAGAACTGCGCCTACAGGTTCCACATCCTGGTGACAACACGGGACTTTGTGGAGGGGGTCCTGGTTCGGGCGATCATCCCGAGGAACAACCCTCCGCTGATCCTGCACGACAGAGTGCTGAGCATCGTTCAGGTGAGGGAGGCAGGAGCTGCTGCTCACCTCTAAACAATAAGGTGTTGCTCTGGTTGAGTTTCTGTTGTGGCCTTGCTCCGCTCTCTTTGTTAAGTTGTGGTTTTCTCTCGTCTAGGCGTGGGCCGACGCATTCCGCAGCTCGCCCGACCTGACGGGCGTGGTGTCGGTGTATGAAGACCTGCGCAGGAAAGGCCTCGAGTTCCCCATGACAGAACTGGATGGTTATTCCCCGGCTCAACCTCCCAAACAGGTGCAAACTGTGCACTGTGGTTTGCTGCTGCTCATCTGTCGCCTTTGCTCATTTTCCTTTTTGGGTGGTGTCTTTGCCTTTTGCTTAGCAGACTGTGCCTGGGAATGGGCCGGCTGTCACTTCTCTGCCTGCTGCGCTGCTCTCTTCCAAACCTCCGCTCATCCCACCTCAGACCTGTGAACTTAAAAAGGCTCTGGAGGGGACCAATGCCTTCACTGCCTGCCAGGTGATGGGCCCTTTCTGCACTCTGATATTTCAATGCACCGTATTTCTAGTAATCATTCAGGTGAAAATCCACTTCAAGCTGAGCATGCACTGTGTGATTATGAGCCAGATTTTGATGCTATTTCTAAGTCACACAACTCAATGTAGAGCAGATCAGATGCTCCCGACCGATCATCAGAGGGTCGGATGAATTTTTGACGTGTCCGAAAATTTGGACGTCAGGTTTTCGCACATTTGAAGCATAGTTACGACTCGATTCCCCCAAAATTAGCACATTTTCCCTCAGTGACTGGCGATAAAGGGGTTCGGAGTGTAGTTCGTGATCAATCTACAATATAATAACCTCATATTCGCTTTCTCTCTGCAAAAAAGCCAAAACTAAACGTCCAACTGTGTGTCCGTGTCCATATTTGGACGTTTTGGTCCCGAGTGACTCCAGAGGAGCCCATGCAGCATGTAGTTTGAGCAGCCGGGTTGTGCCAGACATCAATCGATGTTGTGAGAGCTGAATTCAACATTACTGAGGTCGCACAGCGTATTCCCAGCTTCAGTGCCTCCACTTAAGAAATCAATATTTGCTTTTGCGTTATCATGGCTGTGTTTGTTGAGGAAATGCTGTGAACGTCCCAGGTGAAGAAGCTGAAGACCGAGCTGGGAGTGGTGCGGAGCAACCTGACCATGATGTCCGACATGATGAGTCAGCTGGATCCCGTCACGGTGAAACAAGCCGACATGGAGCTGCTGGAGGTAAAAACAAAGAGAATAAAAAACATTACTTGTTGCAGTGATCTCTGTTCTCACGTGTCCCATCCATTCAAGCTGAGGAACAGTGCGTTTCCCTTAACTGATCTAGCACTGTGTACGTGTTTGTACTGCATCGTACCCCCACAACCCCCACCCACACATGCTTTGTTTGATTGTATCATTAGCAGTTGTACACAGTTTGTAAGGAAATGCAGGACAGGATAGTAAAGATCGTCCCCCGGCTGAGTGAAGAGAAGCTGATCGAAGAGTTACTGGCAACAAATGATGACATGAACTCCGCCTTCACCCGCTACCACAGGTTAATGACATTATCATCACTATTATTAATATTATTATATTGCCTTATTATGAACAACATTTCACTTTCTGTTTGGTAACGATCACATTGTTCTGCCGCAGGTTTGAAAGACGCATAGCAAACGGTCAAGATACAACAGAGAAGGTTAAAAAACTAATTTGTTGGTTGTCATCGTTTTGTGAAATGGTTTCATTGTGAATTTTCATTTTATTGCATCATGAATTGAATTTTTCGTTGCTCTTTGTTTTTTGTAGAGTCACATGTACGTGAACCTGGAAGAACTGGACGTGACAGCTGAGTCTCAGGAGTCGGGAGTGGCGTCAGCGACCAGCGACAGTTTGTCCAGTCAGTTGACTAAACTTAGTAAGTTCACCCGTCTCATCCTGATTGTTTTTGCGTCGTGATTAACACAAGAAGCTTGTAACTGTAACTACCCTGTGATTCATGTTGTTGTTCTTCCTGCAGGTACAAGTGAATCCGAGGACACATTATCCAAAATCAACGTCTCATCTCAACCAACACCAAGGTACAGAACTGCTTTCTCAGAGGTCTGTGAAGTAATCGACTTTTGACAACTCTTCAAAACAAAAGCTCTGTAATTCAGCTTGATATAAAGCATGACAGCAACAGTGCTTTTACTTTGAAGACGATGACGGAGATCAGCACCTGTGGACTCCAGTAAATGTCCGTCTCAGTCCCATGTGGTGAAATGAAATAATGAAATAATCAAAAGGATCTGGCTGCGATTTTGTCCCAGTTGCAAAATACTTCAGTCAGTGAGAACAGGACTTTTTGTTGGTATCAGACAAACGAGGTTGGAAACCCCTGAAAGAATTCAGTCTGAATAACAGCAGGTTTAGTTCTTCAGTCACAGTGTGAAACAGATGTAATCTCACACAGCCGTCGTGCAGCGGCTCTTTCTGGGTTAAACTCTCGGATACGGCATTAGCAGACATCTTGAGCTTTTGCTTTGGTGTTTAATTCTGACTTATTCCGTCTTAAGTCCTTTTCAGTAATGTGGCCAGAGTTTCACCGCGCGTGAACCTTTTAATTATCGGCTCATGCAGCAACATACAAATCCTGTGTTTCAGTGAGAGAAGTGAAGCTGCAGTGGACGGCCTGGCTCAAGCTCCGGACAACAGGCTCCTCAACCCTGGAACGGTGAGCACAGATTCACACGCTACGATGTTCAGTCACAAGATTTAATCAGCTGACAAGATAAAAAATGTTTGTATCTGTCATGTGGACAAAAAGACGTAGTTCGTTTGGCTCGAGAGACAATTTGTCACCAACCTCACGTCCAGATTTCCCAGGATGTTTGTTGTGTGTCGGAGGAGAGAGTTGAGGAAGAAGCGCGGCCGTCAGTGAGTTTCAGGAAATCACCCGAGGAGCAGACGACTCCTTAGTTTTTGTAAACGTGTACATTTTACTCGGAATGTGTTCTGCTCCCTAAATGAACTTTCTGTGTGTGCACGAAGGACGACAGCCCGGCCTCCACCAGCAGCTCCTCACCAAAGTTAGATTGGATGATAAAAAGGGGAATGGTGGGTCTGTGTCCGTGCTGGTTTCACAGTGGTTCACCTCTCCACGCTCCTGCTGTGTCTGTGGTTGTCATTTAGTTTTTGCTGTGGTCTGGTTTGCTTTAGTTTGGATCATTTGTTAGGTTCGTCGGTTCTCGTGTTGAGATAAATGACCTTGGTTTGCATGTTTTTTCTATGTGTTGAAGATAAAGAAGATTTATTTTGAGTTTATTTTGGGGCCGACGCCTCATCCACAGCATGATCGTGTTTGGTTTGTCCTGTTTTGCCACATTCTTGTCACACCTGCAGCTCCACGCTTTACGTTTCTTTAGCATTTGATCCTTTTTTTACTGGAGCTGACCTGGTGCTCTGCTTCCTCTCCTCAGATTCCTCTCAGCCAGTCCAATGTTATGGATGATGTGGAGAAATGGTTAGCGTTGGATGATGAGGTAATGACCTAGTTTTTACTTACCCAGAACTAGTTCTAGGCCGCCCACTCCAACAAGGTTAACTGACCCACATGGTGACATATCACTGCCATGACAACGAGCAGATGGAAAACCGATCGCGTGAATGAAACTACATCTCAAATATGTGGATTTACTGATTAGTTGATCAACAGAAAGTTATTTGACAAACACTTTGCTTATCTATTAATCATTTAAGACATTTTTAGATAAATAAATCATGAACACGAGGCAGCCTGACAGCTCACTGACTTGTGTTGGAATAACAACAACTACAATACAGAGAGAATGAGTCAGTTGTAGTGGTTTTTAATGTTATAATTGTTATTATCTCTACTGCACTTGTTTATATGTGTGTATATAAGTTAAAATATGTCTTTTCTGTTTGTGTTGTAGTACGATGACTTTGAGGACTCTGATGGTGTGACCAGTGAAGGTGAGTTTACTTCCACTTTTTAATAATGACCATAAATAATCAGCATTTTAACTAAAGGGTTTTTAATTTACAGTGTCAGCAGCATCTTGTTATAATTCTCTAATTCATGTAGCTTGTACTTGGAGCTACAGGCTCAATGTGAGGTTGCTTCGTTCTTTACATAATTACATTCAGTTATTTTTCTACCAATTCATCTCATCTGCTTGTAAATATTTACATATTGAACCACCAGGGGGAACTAGAGGCTCAAATACTGGACATCTGGTGCCATATACTTTTATTTTTAGACCCAGTAAACACAGAATTCCAACCATGTAACTTTTAAATATCAAGTCAGCATGGCTCTTGCAGTAAATGTACTTTATGTTTAACAGAATCAAATTTGATAAATCTCCTTTTTTTTTTAAAACAACAGTCTAATGTGTATTTTACTCATTTATTTACCATGTTGTTTGCATCTTTTCTGCTTCTTCGTCCCATATTTCCAATCTGTAATTTTCCTTATTGGTTATTGATCGATGAAGCGTTATCTCACCTGCTTGTCTTCTTCTGCAGAGTTCGACAAGTTTCTGGCAGGAAGAGCTAAAGCAGCGGAGCGCCTGCCGTCGGTGAGGGCGTCCTCACAGGACGCCAACCACTCCGAGTCTTAAACTGCACTGGAACCTGCCAAACTAACAACACTCACCTGCTCCTGCGTCATCCGCGGAGGAACGGAGATCTGTTTCAGACCAATAGTTCAATGGCACACTGGATACATGGGGAATTACATCCCATAATTAAGGAAGGACTTTGTAACTGTGTACACTGCGAGTTACTGTGGAGCAAATGTGTTTTTTTTTTAATTGGTGAAGTTAACATTTGATGAAGAAGAACAGAGGTTTTTACTTGACGTTGTTACGAGTTCGTCCATGTGTGGAATGCAAACATTTGCACATTTTATAAAGTTACATTCCTGCTGTTGGAGGAGAGAGAGGATGTTGTTACAAAAGGGTTTTTGTAACATAGATTATGTATTATATCGCTGATAAATATATATGTATATTGTTGAATATAACGTAAAGGTTACTGAGAAGTCCCCCGTCGAAACGTGTGTGTGTGTAAGAGAAGCTCAGCTGTTGCATTCAGGATCCGTGTGATGCTTCACATCATCGTTGATGTAGGATGAGAGAAAACTTGTTTTTTTTAACATCCAATTTCCCCTGTTAAGATATTTTACGTGGGAGTTTAACAGAAAGCTGTGGCAGACGACTGTCATATATTAAACTAAGTCAGTTAACTGGAACTTTGTCTTTTCTTATTCTAACCGTCAAAGTGCCTGTTTCAAAACTTGGTGAATGGGATATATCAAGAAAGAATCCATTCGATGTTGGCACGGATCCGCACCTGTCAGGTTTGAATTTGTGGGTTTGGTCCTGGACGTGTCGTACACAGTGACTGAAATCACCTTGGCTCTTATTTATCAGTTACACAATCACTATCACTGCAGTGTTTACTTCACTGACACCAGCAGAACACACACATTTTAACAGTAATCCAGTTCACACATGGAACAAACAAGGTGAAGTAGTTTTAACCTTTAAAGTCGTGTGTAAGTGAACGAGAAGAGAAGCTCGGGTCAGCTCAGTAAAACAATAACACATTTACACACATTTAAATAAAGTAATTAAGCTCAATATATAAAAATATAATACTATATATATTATACGTTACTTTATTATGTATTCATGTATTTATTTAAGAAGTAAACAACCACCATCTGAACAAGTGATTTTTTAACTCTGATTGGACAAAAGCAGCCCACCTTCCATGCGCTCTGCCTCCTGATTGGTCCGCCACGCATACACCCACTCCTCCTACGTGACGTAAAATTACGGGCTTTAAAGCAAACCGCAGGTGGTGGAAGCCCCGCCCCTACCCTGCCTCTGATTGGTTTAGCTTCAGGCACGAAGAGCGATGATTGGTTACAGTTGAGGACGGATGAGAGAGACGGCCAATCAGAGGCAGGGTAGGGGCGGGTCTCCTTCCACCTCGGGTAGGAAACCCAGTTTGCGTTCTGCTGCACGTTTCGCTCCATCCACACTTTTCTGTCTCGGGTGGAAGAACCGACATGTCTCTGGGACAAGCTGCCCGGGGTTTGGTGCCCTCTGCCCGCGGGCTCCTGCGGGCCTCGGCCGGGGCTCCGGGCCGGACCTACGCCGCCGTGGCCGCGGCCCGAGCGGTGCTGGAGAGCGAGCTGGACTCGATCCGAGCCGCCGGGACGTGGAAGGCGGAGCGGATCATCACGTCCAAACAGGGGGCGCGGATCAACGTGGACGGAAGCCGAGGCAGTGAGTGACAGATGGGAGATTTACGGGGGGGAGACCGAGTCCTTAAACGCACCACGCGCACAGAGACGTGGCTGTTTACAGTTGTTGATCTGACTTCATGTTTTCTTCTGGTTTAACTTGACTAATTATTAATACATGTTATTTCATGACGCCTTTCAGGGAACTCAAGGACAATATATCATGTCCTCTCTACAATACATGAGTTTCTATTAAACATATACCTATTATATTATTCCATATGTATAGCTCTCATCGTGAAATCTTCCTATTTTATATTGTTAATGCCTTTTTACATTCATATCATACTGTATACTATTGTGAATTTATATAATATACTTGTATACATACATCCTTCACATAGTTTTACATTAGTATACTGCTATTTAATATCCAATGGGGAATTAATGCAATTTTTATACTCATTCATATCCTATACATACCTGCCTATATACTTATACATAGATGTATACGTCTATTTCAAAATCTCATACATAACGCACAAAAACAAGTGAATTTCACTGCGTCGGGAAGTGGACTGGTGTGATGTGGTCTGGAGATTTGGTGCAGGTGATGAAGGCAGCAGCAGAAAGTTGGATGGTTTGGATTCGTTGTAAAATACCAGTGAGAAGGAGGTGACAGTGCAGGAGGTGACAGTGCAGGAGGTGACCAGGTCATGAATCTGAAGTTTTGTGTTGCGCCAACTGAGGGAGAAACAGATTCTGGAGATGTTGTGTCAATTTAAAAAATATGTGCTCACAGATACTAATATCTAACCTGTTTGCTGCTCTTGGATCCAAACAGCAGGTCGGTGTTTACGCTCCAGGATGAACCTTTGCCAGGGTTTGACTCTGAATGGCCCTTTGGCTTCTGGTCACGTGTGTTGAATTCCCAGGGACGACTGCGCTGTCACTCTTTGTTCTCATGTGTTGACCTGGTCGTTTAGTTTTGTTGTTGCTAAAATGTCTGCATTTATTGTCTGATTGATGTTTAATTTAATGGACAAAAGAATAAAATTACCTTTCAATCTCTCATGTTCTCCGTAACTTCCTCTTTCAGACATATTGAATTTCTGTGCCAACAACTACCTCGGCCTGTCCAGTCATCCAGACGTGGTGCAGGCCGGGATCGATGCTCTGAAGTCGCACGGTGCTGGACTGAGCTCCGTCAGGTTCATCTGTGGGACACAGGTACGATTATTCCCACACTCAAACTGCACCTTTAACTCCTGCAAGACGACGATTAGAAGCACTGATGATCTGTGATCTACAGGATCTGCACAAACATCTGGAGCAGAAGCTCGCAGAGTTCCACGAGAGGGAAGACTGCATCCTCTACGCCAGCTGCTTTGATGCCAACGCTGGGCTGTTTGAGGTACGTCACGCTTTACACTCTACACTGAGACGAGGAACATCTCTCCTGCCGTGCTCAACAAGGCCTCAAATCACTGTTACCTCAGGTTATGTTGGGCCCGGATGACGCGGTGCTGTCTGATGAGCTGAACCACGCCTCCATCATCGACGGGATCCGTCTGTGTCGAGCAAAGAGGCTTCGCTACAAACACATGGACCTCAGCGATCTGGAGGTCAAGCTCAAAGAGTCGCAGGTGGGTGGATCTCTTCCTGTGCTGCAGGAAGCCACGTGATTCTGAATCTAAGGAAAACAAGTGTTTTATTTGTATGAAGGCAAATTGAGGACAAATGACTATGTTTGCTTCACTGACTCTTCACCATGTCTCGTCTTCGTCAGTCGTCTCGTATGCGCCTGGTTGTCACAGACGGCGTCTTCTCCATGGACGGAGACGTGGCTCCCTTACAGGGAATTTGTGACCTGGCTGAACAGTACGGAGCCATGGTGTTTATAGATGAATGCCACGCCACCGGCTTCCTGGGGCCCCGGGGCCGGTGAGTAAGATGCTGAGTCATCCAAAGAATATGCATTATATTAGTTTATATTGAAATGAAGGATTAGTTGATGAGTACTGTGATTTGCAGAGGGACGGATGAGCTGCTGGGAGTGATGGACAGAGTTCACATTGTGAACTCCACCCTGGGGAAAGCACTGGGTGGAGCAGCAGGTAGGTCTTCAACAGCTTCTGGTATATTATCACAGAACAGTTTCCAGAAACAAAGCAGCATCATCGTTCATTCAGAGTCGTGTTTGTGAACGTAAACACAATACTCCGAGCTTCAGTGCTGGTCTGAAAGCAGCTTATTGAGACAAGATGTAACCCTCTCTCTTTCTCTGCACTGTGCACTGTTTCTTTTCAGGTGGCTACACAGTTGGCCCGAAGCCCCTCATAGACCTGCTGAGGCAGCGTTCACGGCCGTATCTGTTCTCCAACTCCCTCCCCCCTCCTGTGGTGGGCTGTGCCACCCGGGCTGTGGAGCTGCTGCTCGCCTCCAATGAGATCGCACAGAGCATGACGGCCAAAACCATGAGGTGCGTTTGTTCTAGGAGTGGGGGTTGGGAGGGTGGGGCCGTGTGCTATTGTTGGTTTTGCTGTTAGCCCAGTGGCAGCTGGTGTCAGCGGTAACGGGTCAAGGTCTTTTTCAAAGTCTTTGGAACATTTTCAGAAATTCAGAAGCAACTCGTTATTCAGCTGGTCGTGTCGGCCTTCTGTTAAAAAAGGTGTTTTTAAAAAGGTCCATATAAACGCACAGTTTGTTGAAGGAGGAAATGGAAACTGGAAACATCCAAGTGGAGAAACGTCTTCATCCTGATCTTAGTCACCAAATGAGCTTCTATTAGTGTTGGCAGCTCAGTGGTTCTGGAACCAATGTACATTTCCCATCATCTAGTTACAAAACAGAAACTCCCACACAACCTTCAGGCCACATTATGCAACTGTGAACAACTCGCTGAACAAAGCATTATTCAGAATAAATGAAATTATTGAAAGATCTTTATTGTCAGCTCCATTTGAAGAGTCTTCTCTCTCCGGTCAAAAATATAAACATGTAAACATGTGAATGTGACTATAATATGTGTCTCTCTGCTGTTTGTTCAGGTTCAGGAACAACATGACCAAGGCTGGTTTCACCATCTCGGGCTCGGCTCACCCGATCAGTCCTGTGATGCTCGGCGACGCGCGGCTGGCGTCCCTGATGGCCGACGACATGCTGAAGCTGGGTGAGTCCGTGGTGAAAACCTGAAACCACAGCTGAACATGTTTCATGTACATAATAAACCCCTGTGGGTGTTAAGAGGTAGGGAAGGTTGTCCACTAACCAACCAGAAGGTCGGTGGTTCGATCCCTGGCTTCTCCAGTCTGCATTCAGAACTAGGGCAGAGTTCTAGACAAAACCCCTGAATGTGTGATGTGAATCGTACACATTGTACAGGACCAGGCAAACTGTATAAGATTTGAAAAGCCTCTGCTAACTCACCTCTTCCCTCCACAGGAGTGTATGTGATTGGATTCTCTTTCCCGGTCGTACCAAAGGGCAAAGCCAGAATCCGCGTTCAGATTTCTGCGGCTCACACGGACGAAGACATCGACCGCTGCGTGGACGCTTTCATCCAGACGGGCAGGAAGCACGGCGTCGTCTCCTGAGTGCGACACGCGAGGGAGAATCAGCCGTTGCTATAGAAACCGTGAAGCCTGCTGCCTGTTACTCGAGACCTATGAATGATTGTGATGGATATATTGGTTACAGAGGTTTATGTATGTGTGTGCTTGGCTTAATAAAGCACTTGTGGTTACGTGTGTGTTTAAAAGAAAAGGGCTGTTTATTCCTTATTTCCCATTAATTTAATGAGAGCAACAACATTTCTCTCAGATTATTTTACCTGTTGACAATAGACAAGTTTATTTAGACGAGTCAGTCAAACTTAGTGCAGGTTGTTCTTTCAAAAATTAAGAACATAAATGTAATGGTGCTAATAGACATAACTTTACATTGTCAGCACTTATCATAGTAAACATTGAACTTATCCTTTAAAACTAGTGAAAGAACCAAATATTTGTTTTTAAGTGACTGAAAATGAAATGCATATTTTTTGCCATTGCCAACGAGTCATGTTGTGTCTCATATCATCTCAGTAGAGCTGCTTTGTCCAGATGCAACAGCAGATCTGCAACATTCTGGTCGTAGAGAAAATGAAAAAACATTAAAGATTCTCTCAAGTCGAATGTGTATGTTTCTTATTGTTTCTTTATTTGGATGTTTGATCATCACCGTGTAAAATGACGCCTACGTATGAGGAAAAGGAGAAAATCACATCAGACATACATTTATATTTGTCTTGGAACATTGGGTCTTAAATTTCTCTGTAATTTCACATAAAGACAAATTCATTCTATAGAAACATCTCAAACTAACCTGTAGCTTTGTCCTTTGTGATCCTTTGTGCATTGGTTTCGTTAAATGTGCAGCTGATGTTTCATTGGTGCTGATACTCCACCACGTTTACTTTTCAAATAGACTTTTTACATTTTTACAAATGTAATATTTACATATATAAAAAGGGGCAAAGGAAACATCTCTTCTTGCCCCACATTAGTCCGGCCTCAGCTTATTCTTTGTTGACAGCCTTCATTTGTCTTTTGTGAGTCTAACCAGTGAGGGACAGTAAGTACATTTACTCAAGTACAACAAATATATATATATATAATTTATAAAGTGATTGAGTTCCAGGGTTTGTTGTGTCTTTTCGTTTCAGATCAAATCATCTTTATCTTTTCAGTTCACTTATTATTTAAAAACTTCCACCATGTTTCCACGTCATGCTTTTCTTGTCCCTTTCGCGCCATCACTACTCACCAGCCCCGCCTCGAACCACTAACCACGCCCAATCGGTGTCGCTTGAGCCAATAGGAGCCGTCTCTGTTGTCTTTTTCGCGCCACCGCTGCTCCCCAGTTCCGCCTTCTTCTCGAAGCCGCGCCTCCTCTGAGTCCCTTCGGCCAATGGCAGGGGGCCTCCTGTGCCCTGAGCCAATCAGATGTCAGAAGAGGGGGCGGCGCGAGAATCGGCTCGCGGGAAACAGACAGGAAGGAGTTGAGATTTTGCCGCGGAACAGAGCAGCTCGTGCTCCACCACTTTCCTTCCGCCGCACTTTATTTGACTGAATCGAACTTCCACTGTTCGCTCGGACCGACCTGCTGCAGAATGTCTGGCTTCGACGATCCGGGAGTTTACTACAGCGACAGCTTCGGAGGCGGAGAGGGAACCGGTCCCGATGAGGGAGGACTGAAGCGGACCCAGATCAAGAAGCGGTTCCGTGAGTTCCTCCGGCAGTTCAGAGTGGGAACGGACCGAACCGGGTTCACATACAAATACAGGTGAGACTCCAGATGTGGATAAACAGTGATGGTGTCATGTGGGACTGTGAGGAGGCGGCGTGGTCTGCAAACATCTGGATTCACCTTGTGGCAAAGGCCAAATAAAGACATCTATAATAATTCATAATAGATAAATGTTGTGGACTCTCTAAAGTCTCTCAAGTAAAAACCCTGATGTCATGAAGCCAAAGTGAGGGAGGACAATATGCACACAGAGTTGCATTGTGGGAAATGTAGGGTCCATAATAACTGGGGTTTGACCCACATCAGTGATTATTCTACATCTGTTTCTTTCTGTTCCATTTTCATTCACTCTGAAACAGTAACATCTGCACTGATGTCGTCACATCTGCAGAAATCTCATCTTCAAACTCGTTATATTTCTGTGAGAACACTATCCAGTGGTGTGGCAGCCATTAACAAAGAATCTGACGTTGCACTGATCACTAACTTCTGTTCAAGTTGTTTATGTGATATATCTTCAGCAACGGCTCAAAACTCTCTGGGGGGATTTATGTACTCTGAAGTAAAGTTGTTGACTTGCAGTTGTGATAAGTATGAGTGGTTCTTTGTCTTCGGGGCAGCATGAGATTTGTTCTCCAGTAACGTTCCTGATGTGTTTTGTTCAGAGATGAGCTGAAGAGACACTACACCCTGGGGGAGTACTGGGTGGAGGTGGAGATGGAGGACCTCGCCAGCTTTGAGGAGGATCTGGCCGACTGTCTCTACAAGCTGCCCACGGAGAACCTTCCACTGGTGCGTCTGCGGCTAAGATCCACACCGCTCTCTTTTCAGCTTTCTAAGTAAAACTTCACGATTTTCTCTATTTGATTGTTCTCCTCTGACAATTTGTTGTGATTGACAGCTGGAGGAAGCTGCAAAGGAAGTGGCTGATGAAGTGACCCGCCCCCGGCCTGTGGGGGAGGAGACCGTGCAGGACATTCAGGTCATGGTGAAGAGCGACGCTCATCACGCGTCTATTCGCTGCCTCAAGGTAACGACTTACTTCACCTCCTTTTATGTTTCGCCTTTCTTCCGTTCGTCGTCAACAGCTTGGTCAAATTCTGTTTCTGTCGTTGCTCCCCTCCCGCAGTCCGACCAGGTGTCTCGTCTGGTGAAGGTGCACGGCATCATCATCTCGGCCACACCCGTGAGGGCCAAGGCCACCAAGGTGTGTCTGCAGTGTCGCGGCTGCCGCAACCTCATCAGCAACATCCCTCTGCCCCCTGGCCTGCAGGGCTACGCTCTGCCGCGCAAGTGCAACAGGTGAGTTTGACCAGATCCGTGAGAAAAGCCAGGATTTTCCTTTCCAACACGATTTCCTCGTGTTTAACTCCCTGGAAACTCTCTCCTCTCAGTGACGGCGCCGGCAGCGTTAAGTGTCCCATCGACCCGTACTTCATCCTCCCCGACCGCTGCGTCTGCGTCGACTTCCAGACGCTGCGGCTGCAGGAGTCTCCGGACGCTGTGCCTCATGGAGAGATGCCGCGTCACCTGCAGCTCTACTGCGACAGGTGAGGAGCACGTTCTACCTTAATCCACGAGCCAGTGCTCCCTGCTGCTGAGAAACTAACCTGTGTGCCTCCCCTCTGTCCTCCCCTCTCAGGTATCTGTGTGACCGTGTGGTCCCGGGCAACAGGGTGACCATCATGGGCATCTACTCCATCAAAAAAATGGCTGCTGCCAAGGCCCATGGCAGAGAGAAGAGCTCCGGTGTGGGCATCCGTGCGTCCTACCTGCGAGTGGTTGGCATCCAGGTGGACACGGAAGGAGCAGGTGAACATGAATTTCTGTATTAAAACTCTTGTGTATCTGGGTGAAGCATTCTGGGACGAAGTCAGACGTTAATGTGATGTTGGTCTCGTGCAGGACGTGGTGCCACTGGATCAGTTACTCCGCAGGAAGAGGAGGAGCTGAGAGGACTGGCGGCGTCTCCTAACATCTACGAATCTCTGGCGCGTTCCGTCGCTCCCTCCATCTACGGCAGCGACGATCTGAAAAGGGCCATCACCTGCCTGTTGTTCGGAGGTTCGAGGAAAAGGTAAAAACACTCTAAATCTCTACAGTGGCTGTAAATCCACCTCCTCCATCAGGTGTATATTAATGTGTTTATTCCCCGTCCCTCAGGCTGCCTGATGGACTCACTCGCAGGGGCGACATCAACCTGCTGATGCTGGGAGATCCGGGTACGGCCAAGTCACAGCTGCTCAAGTTCGTGGAGAGATGTTCACCTATCGGGGTATTTATGTTCTCTGGTATCTGATATCATTATAAACTGCTAGATCTTTAAAATCCACCCCCTGATACTGAGTCTGGATCCTGTGCCTTCAGGTGTATACCTCCGGTAAAGGCAGCAGTGCAGCTGGTCTGACTGCCTCCGTGCTCAGGGACCCCAACACGCGAGGATTCATCATGGAGGGCGGAGCCATGGTGCTGGCTGATGGCGGAGTTGTGTGCATCGATGAGTTTGACAAGGTACGAAGAGCTTGAGTCTCAGGAGCTGTTTATTAATCTTTTCATTTGTCAAGCAGGTTTAAAAACAAACCTCTGATTGTGTTCTTCAGATGAGAGAAGACGACAGAGTGGCCATCCATGAAGCCATGGAGCAGCAGACCATCTCCATCGCTAAGGTAACGCCCAGATGTTTATTATTGGGAATGTAGTTTGTTTGTTTGTTAGGGCTCCTAGCCCGCGAAAAGCTTTTAAGAAATATTAAAGCAGATTACAGGAGAGTTTCATTGACGAAAAACATTTTAGAATGAAAACCAAATTTTAAAGCTGTCAAATATTATTTATTTCATTTCTTTCGTTTTTGTAGATGTTTGTAGTTCTGTCAGCTCATCAGAAAACTCACAGGTTCTAGAGGGCGATTTTATAAAAACACACACATATAATAACCTCTGTTTCGTGGGGACTATCTAACGTGTTGACTCCTCCCAGGCCGGCATCACCACCACCCTGAACTCCCGCTGCTCGGTCCTGGCTGCAGCCAACTCGGTGTTCGGCCGCTGGGACGACTCAAAGGGCGAGGACAACATCGACTTCATGCCCACCATCTTGTCCCGTTTCGACATGATCTTCATCATCAAGGACCACCACGATACGGAGAGAGACATGGTGAGGAGGCCGGAGGTTTTCCTGCTTTTTAAATCCTCAGATCAACAGATTATTCCCTGAGAGTAACGTTTGGTGTTTGACTCTTCGTAGACTCTGGCCCGTCACGTGATGAACGTTCACCTCAGTGCTCACACGCAGACGGAGGGTGTTGAGGGAGAGATCCCACTGGCCACCTATAAGAAATACATCGCCTATGCCAGAGTGTGAGTTTATCTGCCTTTTACACACACGAAGCATTTAATTCCTGAAAGCCTCTAACTGAATTACATTTAATTTGGCGTGGATGTTTGCTCACAGTAAATGTGGCCCTCGACTGTCTGCGGCGGCTGCTGAGAAGCTGAAGAACAGATACGTGGTGATGAGGAGCGGAGCGAGGGAGCACGAGAGAGAGAGTGACAAAAGACCCTCCATCCCCATCACTGTCAGGTATCGTCATCTGCCCACACGTCTGTGATGGACGCGTTCTCGCACCTCTGACACTCTCAGGCTCTTGAACGTAAACCTTGTGTTTGTGGTTTTTCAGGCAGCTGGAGGCGGTCGTGCGAATCGCAGAGTCTCTGGCTAAGATGAAGCTGCAGGCGGTGGCTGGAGAGACGGAGGTGGACGAGGCCCTCAGACTCTTCCAGGTCTCCACACTGGACGCTGCGATGTCCGGCAGCCTGTCAGGTGCGTGTTTTCGCTTTTGATTTGATAAATGTATATACAGATTTCCACATATTGAATCGGCTGTAGCACCGGAACACAAATGCACAACAGAGTGATTAATCCAGAACAAGCTGCTTCAATCCAGTCCACCAGGGGGAGGCAAAACACTAAAGATGGATGATTATTGACACGCAGATAAACATTTGAACTGCACACAGCAGTTTCCTGCTCTAACGTGTCTCCACATGTTGTGTTCAGGTGCGGAGGGCTTCACTTCTCAGGAGGACCAGGAAATGATCTCCCGCATCGAGAAGCAGATGAAGAGACGCTTCGCCATCGGCTCCCAGGTGTCGGAGCACAGCATCGTCCAGGACTTCACCAAACAGGTCGGTCACAGAGAATCGTAAACGGGGTGAAAGCACAGACTGGGGGGGCAATTAAGAATAGAGATGCCATTTTGGAGCAGAGAAGAAGTGGCTTCCAAGTCTCAAATTCTTCTCCTCCTCCCGTCTACAGAAATATCCGGAGCACGCCGTCTACAAGGTCCTGCACCTGATGCTGAGGAGGGGTGAGATGCAGCACCGCATGCAGAGGAAAGTGCTCTACAGAGTCAAGTAGAGCGACCTGACCCTCCAGTAGCTCTACTATACTGATGTAAATAGTTCTTATCTCCATGTTTGTGCTTCTCTGTATTTACCAGTAATTTCTGATCTCAGTCAGGATGAAGTCTCTTCCTGTATTTGTTTCCTGACTGATTCAGTAAAATCTTGATTCCTGGCAACAACAGTCTCATCAGATGTTATAAAGAAAGTTGTTGGATAATACTGTTCAGCTGTTGATGGTGTTTTTTTGTCAATATAAAGATTAAGTGTCTTCATTCTCTGTAAAAAAAAGAATAAAGTATTTGAAATGTTAAGTTTAATTTCGTATTTTCGTCATTTCAATGATAAAAAGACGACTCAGACAGTTTTCACTTAGTAAATGTTTAATAAAATACATATAAAAAGACGACACGTTGAGATTTGATCACAAAGAGCTTGGACACATCTGTCAGTCGTATTTGTTGTACTGAATGAGGAGCAAAGTGCTGGTGGCGGTGACGACAGAGGCCAGTGCGACACACAGCCCCATGGTGAACTGGCTGATCTGTGGGGACGGGAGCACGGCCGCCGGGAAGCTGCTCTTTGATTGGTCCGCTGTCGCCATCGTGACACTCAGCATTTTCTGCAAGTCGTCAAAAACCTGCAGGAGAACAAGTTACAGAAATAAGCAGTTATTAAGTCGGAGCTGTGCTTGCTCTGCATTTATTCTACAGTTTCACTTCCTCTTAGGGGTTAATGTGAGTCCAGTACTGGTTGTGGATCTGAATCTGCTTAAAGGACAAGTGTGTGTGTGTGTGCACATGCAGGGTTTGACTGGTTTAGTATCACTTTCCACTGTAAACAATAAAAGCACACACAGTGGACGACACGTCAAGATATAGTGTGAGAATGCTCCACATGTCTGAAATTATTCCTTATTTTAATTATGATCCAATTCAGGTTCATGTAAAGAGAAAATGCAGTTTACGTGGCAGCATCTCAGTGACCATTCTCTTAGGGAACCTGCCCATGTTTCCCACAATCCTCGGCTGCTTCAGTCTGCGTTTCCTCACCTGGATGTTTAACTCGAAGGCGGTCACGGCCTCCTCCAGCACCTCCCTCTTCTCCTCCTCCTTCAGCTCGATGCTGTTCATGCGGCCCCTGTACAGCTGCTTGAAGCGGTTGGGGCTGCTCACGCCAGGGAAGGAGAAAAACGACAGCCCCTCTTTGCCGCTCAGCCCGAGGGACTTCTGGGTAATTTTCCCCAGCACTTGACCTCCTGAGAGGTCACCGAGGTACCGGGTGTAGGCGTGGGCCACCAGCAGCGCTGGGTTCTCCTCACCTATCTGTAGAATTAAAGCCTGTAATTAGATTTTGTGTTTGTTTGGATCGATGGATCGTTTCACAGCAGCTCCCTCACCTGTCGCAGCCTCTGTTGATATCTGTGTGTGGCTGCGGGAACAATCACCCTCTTCCTCCAGTCCGAGCCCAGGAAAACCTCCAGGTCGCTTTCCAGAGACTCCACACGGGCCAGTTCCTGAGGGAAGTAAATGGGTGCCACAGCTGGATGGGTGGAATTCCTGTCCAGCTCCTCCTCAAGGACCTTGTAGATCTCGTAGAGGGAACAGAGCAGCACCTGAGAGACGTGATTAAAAACCCACTTTACAGGATGTTGACTGACTTTCCAGAGTTCACCGATCGGGTTAGAGAGCAGAACCGACCTTGTACTGTGGCAGAGTGATCTGACCCTTCTGGTAGCTCAGCATCAGCTGTGTGTTCTCGGCTCTGACGTGGTTGTCTTTGGTTGCTGCTTTAATCTGCTCTGATAAATCCCTGATGACAAGACAGGGACGCAGGAGGAGCTTTCATCACATCTTGAAAACTCTAATAATCAGCTGCTCATAATAAAAAACATGAGTGTAAAAGTTATTTTCAACATATATGACTCAGCTCTCATACCTGCCAACGTCCCCTGTGTCTTGTTTCCTCGCGCTCTTCATGTTCTCCATCTTTGCCGACTGTAACAAACACTTGGTTTTACATTCGATCTGAATGAGAAGCTCCAGAACAGTGCGTGTGATGTGATCTATTTACCTGTGATCAGCCTCGTCTCCTTCGTGCTGGCAGAGGTTCAGTCGTCTCTTCTTCTGAGCGAGCGGCCTCTCTGGCCTCTTTTATACCCAGTGATGCTGAGTCAGATGGGAAGTGTGAGTGCTGACTCACTTTACTGCTGCTGCTTAACATGACAAAGCAATGTGTGGATTAAAAAAACAGAAACCACGGTAGGGCAGAAATCATCAGTCAGGGGCTGGTGACTGAGGGTGACTCAGTGAACCAGGAATCACGTACCCGAGGAGATTAGACTTGTCTAACTTAAAGATTTAATTTAATTATTATAGGAAATCTTTCCAATGGCTGATTTAAACTAGTTTTAACAGATGTAGTTTGTTTTTTAATGTTTTCTTCTGTATTATTGATTTGTCTTGTTTTTTATCCCATTTATTTTACAAAACACTAACTGTAACCTCTAGATATAATGTTATATAAATGCTAATATTATGATTATTATTTATGATCTTTACTCTGGTAAAATAAAACGTAACCAAGTACATTACCTGAGTTTGATTTTAATTTGAAAGGACCTTACACTTCCACTCCAATTACAGTGTTTATTGACTCATTTATCTGACACTTGAAGATTAAAGATTTTCTCGATCAATAAAGACAAACTTAATGAAACTTGATCCGCCGTTGGGACCGGAATCATGTGACCCTGATATTTGATAAGTCATTGAGCAAATACATTTATACGTAAGACTTCTCAGGACAGATGTTGACTCCTGCAGCCACAAACATTTCACACTTATCACTGAAATCAAGATTTAACATTTTACACATCTGTCCTCTTTGGTTCTGCAGATCTACTCTTTGAACACATGCTGATGATTCTTATTTAAAATCTGTGAAGAGCACTTCTTGGGGGGTGGGGGGGGGGGGTCTCATCTTTCCTCCAGAGGCCTGCTCCTCTATATGTGCTGTGGTATTTTCTAATCACGCCCCCTGGTGACAGCAGCCCTCCATTGGTTTTCCTCCTCTAAAGGGGGAAGTGGGCTGAGCTTGTGGATTTTTCATGGGGGACTGATAATCTCACACTGACCCGGGATAGTAAACATGTAGCAGGTCCGATGATCGCTGGAACCCAGATGTTGAGCGGGACTGATCCACGGACATAAGAGGTAACGCGGGTTTCTTTATTCTAACACCGCACATCTGGTTCAGCGGTCGATGGCAGCCGCCGCAGCCGCCGCAGAGTGAGCCGAGCTCGGCAGCGGAGTGGAGGCAGAGCCGGGCGTCTTCGGAGGAAGAGGAGGCTTCTGAGATTCACAGATTTTAGTTTGGTAACATGTGATGCGCATGTATGTAATCGTGTGTTTGTTGGTATGATCCGGAGCATCGAGACAGAGTGGCCTCATCGTGGCCCAGATTCCCATAGAGGCGCGTTCATACACAACATGTAATAGAGTTACACACAGAGTCATTAACAAACAATGAACAACAACAGTTTCATTCAGTTTAATCTTATTTATATATATATTTTATACATGTTTTGATTTGGTGCTGCGCAGATAAGTTGTTAAGGTGCATCACTGGATAACCACACACATTATCACAAGGCAGTTTACATCACAATGTTGTAGAGAAACACAACAGTTCCCACAAAGAACAAGCTCGGATATAAAACTTATTAATAACAGTTAGAAACCTCCAGGTTGAGAGTCAGCTGACATGTGCCTCGTCCGGTTGGAGAGAGCAGAGGAACATGGGCGAGAGAGAGAGAGAGAGAGAGAGAGAGAGAGAGACCAGGAACAGTTGTGTAAAGTTAAAATGAAACTTGGTCAGACTGAGTAATGATAATAAACATAATGATGTTAATAATAATAATATCATTAAATTATTCTCCACCACTATTTTACACACCTCTTAAAAAATGTAAATCATGTTAATTTGATGCAGCTAATATATCTAACTCTTAATGTTTTTTATGTATATGTTATTATTGTGTGATTTTTATTTTGTTATATAAAGGCTGGATGATATGGTTAAAAAGTGCATCGATAAATGTCACATTATTATTTCTGTCCAGATCTGAGTGAAGGTTTTAAACAGGCAACGTGATAAATAGCAAAACATTTTACAAACCTGATCCAAATGATAAATTAACTGAATTCCGATACAAATACATAAAATACAAAAAGATTATACATAAGAAATATATTGATCTTTGTTGGACTTTTCTAATATTGCTATTGATAAAAAAATGTATTGGGATAATTATTGATATTGTTTTATTGTCCCAGCCGTATGTTATATCCTATGTTTACCACATTTCTTCTTGTTCCTCAGGTTATGGATTCGAACCTTCCTTGTCTCCTCCTGTTTGTGTTGGTCGGGTGGGTCGAATCCTCCTCTGATAATGTCACCCGCCACTTTGATTACTGCGTCCTGGGAGCCGGGCCCGCAGGACTGCAGATGGGACACTTCCTCTCCAAGGCCAAAAGAGACTACATCATCCTGGAGAGGAACGCAGGGCCGGGCAGCTTCTTCCACAAGTGAGAGACTTCGTGAAAACATGGAGGACGTCTGTGGTTCCTCCTGAATCCTCTTTGACATCTGCCCTCTCTGCTCCTGTTGTGTGTGTGTGTGTGCGTGCAGGTATCCTAGGCACAGGAAGCTCATCAGCATTAACAAGATCCACACAGGAAGGCAGAACCTGGAGTTCAACCTGCGCCACGACTGGAACTCGCTGCTGAGCGATAGACGCGACCTCCTGTTCAAGCGGGTGAGCAGCGAGTTTTACCCTCCAGCCGACGCCTACCCGCTGTATCTGTCCATGTTTGAGAAGGAGCTCGGGCTGAGGGTGCGCTACGGCGTGGACATCGGGAGGATCAGGGCGATGCAGTCGGCCACTGGCAGGAGCTACGTCCTCACTGATCAACATGCATCCGACTACAAATGCAGGTATCTGTCTTCACACTGAACCTGTGGTGAACATTTTGTGTTTGGACTGTGAGTTGCATCGTGTGGTCTGTGCTCCCGCTCCCTCAGCATCCTCCTGGTGGCCACAGGCCTGTGGGTTCCTCAGCAGGTGGAGTTCGTCGGTTCTGAGCTGGTTGAAGGATACGAGTCCATCTCAACCAACCCTGACGACTACCGGGACCAGGCCGTGCTCATTCTGGGGAAGGGGAACTCGGCTTTTGAAACGGCCCAGAGCATCATGGGACGGGCGAGTCGGGTGCACATGCTGAGCTCCAGCCCCGTTCGACTGGCGTGGCAGACGCATTATGTCGGAGACCTCAGGTACAGATGAAGAAGTGGGAGATTTTCTGTCTCTGTGACTTTAAACATCAGTGGTTCTCAAACGTCAATCACACAAGATGATCCAGGACATACATCTTTAACATGAACATTTCTTTGTTTTTCAGAGCTGTGAACAATGAGCTGCTGGACACGTACCAGCTGAAGTCTCTTGATGGTTTGGTGGAGGCTCAGCTGGAGAAAATGGTTATTGTTCAGCGAAAGGAGGAGGGCAGGAGGAGATCAGGAGGAAAGGAGAAAGAGAAGAAGAAGAAGAGACACTTGTACTTGACTCTAAACAAGTACATACAGAACCAGGAGGAGAGGAACAGCTCTGACGTGACTGCAGAGGAGCTGCCGGCGTATCACATAGACAACTTCTCTATGAGAAAACCCTACGACCGTGTGATTCGATGCCTTGGATTTCGATTCAACTTCAGCGTATTTGACAGGTAGAGATTTATGTAGACTTACTGTGTTTGCCCATATTACATATATAAGATGTTTTGTTTAGATAACGCTCTCTTTAGCTCCGCCTGCCCACCAAACAGTGACAATGCAAAAGGGAGGTTGCCGGGGGTGACGGCCTGGTATGAAGGGAAGAACACCCCCGGCTTGTTTGTGCTGGGAACCGCTGCTCACTCCAGAGACCACCGCCAGTCTGCCGGCGGCTTTCATCCACGGGTTCCGTTACACAGGTGACAGTCAAACAGATGTTTATTTACATTTTGACAAATGATGCAGGATTTATTTGGGATTTGTTTTGCCACAGCACGAGCTGTACATCGCGTACTTGAACACCGCTACCATGGCAACCCCTGGTCATCCACAAAGCTGTTGACCACGCAGCTGCAGTCCTGGATCCTGAAGCGGGCCGGCGAGGCCTCTGGCCCATACCAAATGTTTGAGGTGCTCGGGGATGTGATACTTCTTCGAGGGTGAGTCCATGTGATATCATCAGTTATCATGAACTTGCATGAGATCTGCCTGCTGTCGTTGGCTGAGTACAAGTTATCTGTCCATAACTTTAAAAGTGACATGTAAGGTCAGGTCCCTGTTCCTCTTCCACTCTCAGCTCTCACTGTGAATATGTGGAGGAGTTTCCGGTCCAGGCGCTGCCTCAGTTCTCAGCTCTCTCGGGTCATGAGGTGTCCGGCCAGGGACTGATAGTTCTCGTCATGCAGTACGGGAAGAAGAAGATCGACTTTCTGGGGCGCAACAGGGCAGAAACCGACTGGACCAAAGCTTGGAAATCCAACTTCCTGCACCCGGTTTTATACTATTACAACAAACTTCCTACTGGTGAGTAAGAATTCTGCTGTCATTAAAAAGTAGATGCACTTCTTCCACGTAGAATCACTGCAGTTATTAAAGGTATTCCTCTGAAAAGTGAATATACTGAATATTAAATCACAAAATACTAATGTAGACACTGGCAAACCATTTTCAAATTATTATTTTTTTAATCCCAGAGGAAGAAATGAAGCTCCGTCCCAGTGGCTGGCCGCTGCCCAGGCCTAAGGCTCTTCATCACATGGTTGAGGACTTCCTCGCAGAATGGGACAGTCCCATATCTCACATCCAGCCTCTGCGGCGATTCCTGGAGCACTGTGTCCAAACCGACCTCAGGGCCTTCTATGCAGGTAAAGCATGTTAGTCGCTGCCTCTATTTACAGAGAGTGGTCTGTATTAATATAGTGCTTTTCTATCGAACCATTGACCTTCTGGTTAGTGGACGACCTGCTGTACCTCCTGAACCACTTTGATTCTCACTTTATGAACCTGTTACCTGAGGAATCAAACTTTTGCTTTGCACCTCTCACTGAGTGATTTCACAAACTGCAGAGCAGAGGGCGACGGTGACTCATTCCCGTGTTTCGTCACATCCTTTAGAATCATGTTTCCGTTGGACCCTCACCCACCGCGAGCCACCGCTGTTCTGTCAGCAAGGATACTTGAAGCAGCAGGGTGTGGTTCACGACAGTCAGCTGTGGCAGCACGCACACGACGCTGGATTGATGCCCACCGAGCAGGACGCCAGCACATCGGGGGCCGACCCAGCGTTCCCCAACTACCTGGCACATACTGGAGCCTCTGTGTCTTCAGGACTGAAACTTGACCTCTGATTGTTTCTGCGTGTTAAAGCCTATGATGCTGTATGTGCCCCTCAGACTTTCTACCTCCAGCACCAATAATCATTCACTCCACAAGACCAAATATTTTTCGCACCGATTATTGGTTCCCAACCTTCTCTACTTGCAACCCCTCATCACCCAGTTGCAGATTTATACCACTTTTCTATTTGAACCAAAGAGTGATTTTTCCTTGCTTTATTTTGATATTTTAAGGGACCTGAATGAGTCAAATGATCCTGTAATTTACTATATAGAAAGGAAAAAGTTAAAATTAGAGGAAAATCTGATATTAATAAGCAGAATGTGTTTCTCCTTCAGGTTTAATCCCTCAGACATATCACGTGGCCTCAGCGAGAGGTGGCTTGTCCCTTAGCATTCCTCAAATATCTATCTATCTATTATAATGTGTCATTATCACTTTATGTACATGTAGATGATATGAAACTATATAGGGGAGGGTGGGTGTTACACAACGATTATGCATTTTACAGTTTAAGTGACATTACCTGAATAAATACACATTAAAGAGGGAAAACAAACTGTTTGTGGTTTTATTCTGATTCAAATGTTTTTCTTTGTTTAGTTTATTTTATTCTTAAATCATAAATTAGACTAAATTCTGTAATTTCACAATTGTTATTTTCAGAGTGCGCATGCGCGGTCCTGCACTCGTACAATTTGACTGGCTGCTTAGTTTGCACTGCTCCTATTGGACCGGAGCAGCTGAAGACGACGGAAGCTGATTGGTCGTCAGTGCACAGAGGCTGTTGATTGTCCAATGGGAGCGAGTGTTACTGCCTCCAACTGATGAAATGGGGAAAGCGTGAACCAGGAGACATTTTGGTTCCGTGGAGGTAAAAGCATCGGTGTAAACACAGCTCGTTACCCGGGATGGAGACGCTCTGACGGGGAGGATCTGTGAGGACGGACCGAACCATGGCTCCAGACGCTGCTGCGGCACCAGGCGCTGTGAACAAAATGGATTCCTGATGTTCACGTGTTGATGTCGGGCGTGTTTTCTTGTTGGAGGCGCGAGGACCGTGTGTTGTTGTAGAAACAGCCTCCATATGTCAGGGTGAAGCATGGACGGCTGGAGCCCTATCGTTGCAGCCGCCTCGGACAATGACCCGTCCAGCTCCGAGGGGGAGTACATGGTGGAGCCCGGACCCGGACCGGAACCCCGGGAGGCGGCGGCCCGGGAGCAGCGGGGCCCCGCGGAGAGGATGGAGGACGGGGGCTCCGCCGCTGTCGGCTTCGGGATGAGCGGCATCGGGGAGGGCAAAGTGGTTTTGGGTCGAGTCGGACAGAGGGACGACAAAGAACTCCGGTACCTGCACCTGTTGTGGGAGCCGGGACGAGCTGAGCTCAGGTGTCCCCGCTGGAGGGGCCACCAAGCTGGGGAAGGTAACGGGGAGCAGGGCCAGGAGACAACACAGAGCCGTGAGGAGCCTGGGGCCCATGGGGAAAGATGTTTATGGTAAGAGTTAAAGTTAGGTTAATGTTTAGGTTCAGGGGTTAAGGTTAAAGTTAGGCGAGTAGTAACTATAGTTAAGTATAAATCTTAAGGAAGTCAATGTCCTCTGAAGTCATGGAGACAGTGAAAGTTTAGAAAATACAAACTTAACTATAACATTTGTATTCTCATATTTATACTGCATCTTTACTGTATCTGTAGTAAAATGTGTGTATATGTACATCATTTCTGTATTTTTCTGTTTTTATACTTTTACATGTTCTCTTCATTTTATGGATCTTACACAACATATGCTTTGTAATCACTCAATTTGAAAATGTTAGGCATGATAAAATCTGTAATTCTAAGGTCTCGACCTCATGTAAAGTGCCTTGACAACAGGTATGTTTATAATCTGTCGCTATGCAAATAGAATTGAACCTAACTAAACAGATAAAGTTAATCATTTTATAGCAGTGTGACAGAAGAACTCAACATTTAACGATTTCAATATTCCTATCATAAAGCTCAAGCAAGCACGTGGTGCACAGATGAGCAGTATTCAGTAGTTTTATGTGCTGCCAATTAGGTTTTATAGTGTAACGCCAGTGTCCCTGTCAATACTGTCATTGTTTGCCTGGTGACATCCAGTGCGACCCCTGTGGACCTAACATTTACATACGTCTCACTTTGAATGTCTTATCTCCACAGCTGTGAAAAGACTGAGGGAAGCAGCCAACAGCAATGATATTGACACAGGTACGAGCAGGAAGGTCATTCTGTAATTTATTCAAGCAGAGTAACAGAAGGCTTTTTGAGAGTTTTTGTTAATAAAGTTGTGTTCCTGCAGTTCGAAAACTCCTGCAGGACGACATAGACCCGTGTGCAGCAGACGACAAGGGAAGGACCGCTCTTCATTTCTCTTCCTGCAATGGCAACGAGAGCATCGGTAGGTTGTTGACAGCTGTGAAGATGGAAGGACAGTAGCATGAAGAATTACACATTGTGCCGCAGGACGGTTGCAAAGAGCAGTAACTCCAAATTCAGCGATGATCCATCCTGTTGCAGTGTCCTTGAAAAACCTGTCCTGTTTTACAGCTAATTGTAATCACCAAGGATAAATCAGGCAAAACATTACTACATTCATCAAGTCTTCTTTTGTCCCATGTGAATAAAGTGCAATTGTTGCTGAGCCACGGCGCTGACCCCAACCAGCGAGACAGTCTGGGAAATACCCCCCTCCATCTGGGTAAGAGATAAATCACCCTGATGACACATAAAACCTGCAGCACTGTAGTCATACGTCTTTCTGTGGTTCTACACCGATGCACAGCTGTGCACCTCACACCTGTTTAAATAGTACACATATACTGCAGAGTGAAATAAAGTATTTTTTGTGATGCAACAAGGGACTGAACTATATCTGTTGATGTACTTTTTGTGTTTGTGCAGCGGCCTGTACAAACCATGTGCCTGTAATCACCACATTGCTGAGAGGAGGTGAGGCCACTGCTGAAGTGTTCAATTCTTTGTGAATACATATTGCTCAGCTTCCCATTAAAAGTAGAGATCTTTACCACTTAGCTAAAAATACATACATACATACATTTCAAAGAGGTGTCTGTAGCCAAGAAGAAGTTTCAGCAGGGTGTTAGGCTCTCCAGTTATATGTAATGGAGACATTTGTGTTCTTCTTGATTCTGTGAAGGCGCCCGTGTGGACGCCCTCGACCGAGCAGGCAGGACCCCGCTGCATCTCGCTCGCTCCAAGCTCAACATTCTGCAGGAGGGAGATTCTCGCAGCTTAGAAACCCTGAGAGGGGAAGTCACACAGGTAGAGAGAACAGCTCCTTCCATGGCTTAATGAATCAGAACTCAATGCTTTAGTACATACAGATCATGATGTGACTGTGTTTTCTAGATTATTCAAATGCTGAGGGAATACCTGAACTTAATGGGCCAGAGTGAAGCTAAAGAGAGGCTGGAACACATCTCCACACAGCTGCAGCACACACGCACCAAAGAGCAGGTGAGACCCACATTCACAGATTCACATCAGTGTGCATCTCAGGCTGCATTCTTCTGTCTGAGCCCGACCCCAGACCTGATGCAGTTAATGTGTATATTCTTCAATTTGCAGGTATTGAGGATTCATTATATGTTTGTTTTTTCATCAATTCATTTGTTTTTCTTACAGGTGGATGAGGTGACGGATTTATTGGCCAGTTTTACATCACTCAGTCTACAGAAACAGAATTTGGGCGATAGGTAGAAGACTAAGTTTATAGAGAGCTGAGGTCCTGCTCTGCTCCACGAGCCTTCATCAAACAAGTAAACCTGGACCACGATACTGTGGTTTTCTGTGCATATTCCACATTAAATATGAACCTACAGTAACATTCAAACATGTTGTCATTTTATTTATTAGCGTACTAATAGGACAGCAAGGCTAACAAAAGTAGTGTTATCCTGGTTAAATTGTAAAGACGCTCAGATCTCAATAGCCAGCACTGTAATTGGAGTTGACATCCTTTGTGCATATGGACGTTACACACATTAGCTTTTCAGACGAAAGATAAAAGAAGGTCCTCAAGGCAAAATACACTCAAAACAGGAAGCTTGTGGAGACAGAAGCTAACCCAGTGCAGCGGGAACTCAGCTCTCTATTGTGTGTGTGTGTGTGTGTGTGTGTGTGTGTGTGTGTGTGTGTGTGTGTGTGTGTGTGTGTGTGTGTGTGTGTGTGTGTGTGTGTGTGTGTGTGTGTGTGTGTTTCCTCTGTTGTGACTTATCTGGGTTTGTGTTCAGCACCATGTTTGGATCACGATGCCTTTTTTCTCTTGTGTTGCATGTTGATATGTTTGTATGTGAACTGTGATGTAAAAAAAAAAAAAAATTGGTCTGGCTGTTGTTGGAAATTGATATTTGTGAATCAATAAATGAGTATGTTTGTCTATATTGGGGAAATATTGTCTTTTGTACAATGTGAGAACTTTTATATCTATTTTGTATATTATGATATTGATGATATATTATATTGTGTTATTTATAGTAATATACATGTTAGTGTTGTAACATCATTTTATATAAATTTCTAATTAGTAGTAAATCTTAGCTTTAGCATGTGTATGGCTAATGTATAGCTACTTTCCTCCACGCTGATTGGCTGCCTTGCCCAAGCCCCTCCCCTACGAGGACACGTATTGTTTCGCCGATAATAAAGATGGCGGCTGGACCCGCGTAAATTGGAGATCTCCTAGAGGTAGTAAAATCTAATAAACACATGATTTCCTCAGCTCCGGGGGCTTGTAAACGTCCACGGTCCATCACCTCAGAGAAGCCGGGGACATGAGCAGTTTATTCGCGTCTCTGCGCCGCTGCTATCGCCCACTTGAGGGGACCGCGGCCTAGCGGCGGGTCGAAGCCTCGGGCTTTCCTCAGCGGCTCATGCCGGCCGGCGAAGGGCTTGCTCGGCCGGGCGGATCCGGGCTCCTGGAAAGATTGGGGAATGGGACGCAGAGGAGGGAAAGTGAATGGAGAGGGGGTGTGTTTGTGTATCTTTACAAAAGTAGGCGGGAAGTTGTTTAGCTGTTCTTTCTCCTCCTGTGCAGGAGGCAGACTTCGGTGTTTCTGTAAATGTTCCGCTGATTTGATTTTGCATGAAGTTCTCCAGTGTTGATCAGGAGTTGAAGCGACACACACACACACACACACTGTGAGGTGCACGTATCTCTGCTCATGTCTGGGTAACGTTACACCACGAGAAACTGTCTGGTTAACTTTTCTATTTCCTTCACGTCAAACTCCTTCATGACTTAATTTCTGTTAATTCACAGAAGTTCTTTACCCTCGACTTGTATTTGACTGTTTCTCTCTGTGCTCTGTTGACAGGTCGTTATCCTGCCTTCATGGTGTCACTGACATCCTGTGACAAGCAAACGTGTTGACAAAGGACCCACTATGGCTTTTGAGGAGATCAAGAGTAAAGGAGGAATGGGTAATGCCTGCTTGTCATGTGGTTTTACTGTGTTTCTCGAGGTGGCAGAGAAATTAAGGAAACAACTTCATCGATTTGACGACACGTGCAAATACAGACGACACCAGTAATGTTTGCAGGGGACCCAAAGAAGTTTTCGTCAAGTTGGTGAAGTTGTTTTCTTAATTTCCAGTGCGTTGAGATCTCTCTCCCATCGCAATTTCCACTGAACAGATTTATCAAACCAATGCACTCAAGTGCTTTCAATTATAAATAGTAATAACACTGCAAAGTGTGTAATGCAGCGAGGAAGGGAGTAAAGATGTAGTGACATATACGTGTCTATATAATACACCTAAGGTTGAAAAACTGTTGCCTATTCTGAGGATGAGCTCAGTCAGTTAAATGTTTCTCGCCGCGTGTGTCCCACATAATCTTTGTTTTACTTTGAAAGTGAGGATTATAATCCAGATTTCTTATATTTTAGACGTGGGGATGGAGGGAGACAGGGGCCTTGTTGCTGGACGGAGCCAGAGAGAGAAGAGGAGGTCGTACAAGGATCTGCTGAGGGAGGAAGAGGAGATCGCTGCTCAGGTCCGAAAGTCTTCCAAGAAGCGACCCAAGGTAAATTATCATTGTTCAGTAACTTTTATCTAATGGGTTAATATCAGTTTAGTACAATTTTGAACAATATGTCAGATTATTTATTTTTTTGGCGTCATTTACAATTAGGATTCAGAACTTTTCATGCTGGGAGGGGACTCACATAAAAAGAAGAAGAAACACAGCGATGAGTACTATTACAGAGGTGAGATGTTTATATAATATATATTAATAATCGCCTTATTCATAAGAATTGACTCTAACTCCATATTCTTCCTGTGTCAGACCACGATGGTTCAGGTCCACCTTCTCATAAGAAAAAGCACAAGTCTGCCGACCGCTCCCCAACCCTGTCTTCCCCGTCGTCCTCCCACCCGACAGATACAGCGATGGGCCTCCTTCAGGCCATCACCTCTCCCTTGGCGACAGGTTCGGACCCCAGCCCCCACTTACACAAGAAACCCTCCTACCCCCCCCTCTCCTCACATTCCTCCAAGGACCGCAAACGTGAGGGCAACAGCGGTAGTGGAAGCAAAGGAAGCCACTCCCTCTCTCACTCGCGCCCCGTGTCTTCCTCGTCCTCTTCTTCCAAGAAGCACTCCTCCTCTTCTTCAAAGTCCTCCCTGTTCCACGGTGGAGCTCCCAAGGAGGAGCCGTTGACGTTGCGTGAGGCAGACGGGCTGAAGATGAAGCTCATCATGTCGCCGGAGAAGGAGGAAGGGGAGAGCTTCCCGTTCACGCCGCACTCATCCAAAGGAGGCGTGAAGAAGGAGAAGGAGAGAGACAGGACGCAGCCCTCAAAGTCGTCCAAGAAGAAGCAGCAGCAGAGTCGAGATCCACTGCCTGTGGTGGGAAAGGAGGTGGAGGTGGAAGGTAAGATAAACCTAAACGATGACACACATTTCCTTTGGTGGTACTTGATTCTTGGAACTCCACGTTTTCTTTTGTTTCTTCACATGTGCTCTGCGTTGCTCTGCTCTCTGTTAAACAGGTCATTATGGAGGAGGCATGGGAGATGAGAGTTCTTCATCTGGGGCCGAGCTGGAGGCTGGAGAGTTGGTCATAGATGACACATACACACATCTGACGAAAAAGAAGAAGAAGAGCAAGAAAAGCAAGAAGAAAAAAGACAAGGAGAAGGACAGAGATAAGGAAAAAAGCGGGAAAGACAAGAAGCACAGCAAAGGATTCGGAGGTGAGCTTTTAAGTATCGTGGTGAAACTTGGTCATAACAATTTCTATTGCTGTCATTTCCAATTGGCTACATCTAGTCAGCAGACAGCTCAGTATTGTTTATGTGGCAATGAGTGATTAAAAAGCAATAACCTGAAAAACGTTTATACCGGCACTTCCCTTGTAGAAATCTTGCGGATTGAAAGTCTTGTTAAACATCTTCAGTTTCTCAAACCATCACTCTTTTTTCAGACTCCTCGAAGAGCCACAGCCACAGCCACTCCCATCCCACTGTCACTCACAGTGCTGTCGGCCCCATGTATGCTATGGGCGCACCCATCCCTCCACACCACCATCAAGGCAGTGACGGAATAACAGAGAAGAAGAAGAAGAAAGAGGAGAAAGACAGGGACAAGCACGATAAAGATAAAGAGAAGGTAAGATACTGTGGAGTCGTTATTTATTCTGCACCTCACCTCTCTTGCTGTTGTGCTTTGTTGTGTTTCTCTTACAATATAGTTTGTCCTCTTTCTCCTCGTTTAGCCCAAGAAGAAGAACACAACAGCGTATCAGGTGTTTTGTAAAGAGTACAGAGTCAACATCAACGCCGAACAGCCAGGACTAGGTGGGTAAAATATAGTATAACCGTATAAATCGAAATTAAATTACCAAAAGAAACCATCTAAACATTTTGTCTGTACGTCTGGTCCTCAGTCTTTGGTGAGCTAAGCAAGAGGTTGGCGGAGGTGTGGAAGGCGATGCCCGAGAAAGACAAACTCGTAAGTGTTTTGTAATTAACATAAGAAAAAGCGTTTGGAAGTCTGTCTAATTAAATTGAATATCACTGATATATTTGCAGTGGTGGTGGAGCACTAAATGTCTATTGCTTCCTGGGCTCTGTGTGTTCACACTGTGCAGGTCTGGAGGCAGAAAGCTCAGTATCTGCAGCACAAACAGAACAAAGCTGAAGCCACGACGATCAAACACAAGAGCTCCACCGAGAGCAAAAGCAAAGGTATTTGTAGCCCGACGCTCTCAACTCGTTGTCCCTTCACCGCCGCGTCTCATTAGAATGGTCTTTAATTCGTCTTTTCTTCAATAAAAGTTGTAGCAACAGGAACCGGGGTTGTGTCGCCAAGCAGAGCCCCCGGCACCCTGTCCCTGTCCCCCGCCCGAATCCCAGAGGTCGATCCCATCGATGCAGCAGCTCACCTGCAGCTACTAGGAGAGTCCCTGTCCCTGATTGGGCATCGACTGCAGGAAACAGAGGTGAGTTTCAACATGCACGTGTTTCTGCATAATCCTGCTCAATGTCTAACAAAGAAACAAACACAGACGGGAACAGGAGGTTTAAGCGTTCGCCACATTTTAGATTTTAAGTCTAACGTTGAGATGTTTCATTAATGCAGCGGACGAAGTGAATCATGTGACTGATGTGTGTTTGTACTAGGGGATGGTGGCCGTGTCCGGGAGTCTGTCTGTACTTCTGGACTCCATCCTGTGTGCGCTGGGGCCACTGACCTGTCTCACAGCACAGATACCACAGTTAAACGGCTGTCCTCGAAACGTCCTGGTACAGTACTGACATTTGTTAAAGCTTGAATGGATTTAGTGTATTGGTTGTTTTTGTCCTGTCTTTATTCGGTTAAAGAGCAGGACTCAAAAACAGTGTTCTAACTGTGCTTTCTCTTTTCACATCAGTCGAATACGTTGGACAACATCGCCTACATCATGCCTGGACTGTGAGTGGAGGATGCGGAGGATCGGTTCCCGTTGCAGGACCGACCCTCGGACTTTGATTTAAAGCCACTGCCCTGCATCTGAAAACTTGGATATTTCTAATGTCGACATGTTTTTTAAAAGTGTATTTTTAAAAAAAAAAAGGAACGTCATTCTTTTAATTTTGTAATTGTCATATTTTTTTAAATGAAGCATTTTACTGGACATTCTAATTCTTCTTGGCGTATCAGCTTAGTTTTACTGTTACTGTACAGCTGTTGTGTGGATGCGTGTGTGACTGTATGTAATGTGCTGAATGTGTGTAGCTGTAAAGTGGGTGTGACGTGTGAACGATGAGTTTCCCCTTCCTGTTTTTTTTACTGAAATGTACAGGAACATTGTAGTTGATCTTCTGCTCATCATCAACAAACATAATATATTTAACACCTGATTATCTTTTCTTTTACCATGTAAAAAGTACTGTTATGCCTTATTTGCTCGTTTTCTAGATTTGATATTTCACCGTTCTTACAGCGTTTAGATTTTGTCTGTACTGTAGAATTCCAGAAGCGATAGAAAACGCCTTGTTCCAGAAAGAGCTGCTCAAGCAGTTCACTGTCGGAGCTTCAGATCCACAACAGTGGCAACATTAAAATATGATCTGATCAGATATGACGCAGCTTCTGTCTCCCAACTTCTTTTATATTCGTCCTCTTGCTCTCTCTGCTCCTTTTCCTTCCTTCTCTTCTTCAGTTCTTTCTTCTTCTTCTCTTTCTCCAGTTGCTTTTTCTTTTCCTGCTTCTTTTTCGTTTTCTTTTTCAACTCCTTCACCTTGTACGCGTCGGTCCTTGAGGCGATTTTCTGAAAAGACAGACAACATAAGTTTCAGCAAAGGTCTAAAATCCATATAATTCAATTAAAAAAAAGCTGATGTCCCTGATGCTCAATGTTCTTCTGGATTTTCTTGTAGTTTTTTCTTCATATGGCCCCAATAATACAACAATGAAATAATATTTATTACATGATTTGAAATATGGGCTATATAGAAAGTTAAAAATTGTAAACACACAAAGAAAGGTGTGAAATTGTGTTGGGTACTTAAAAATAAATGAACCTCCGGGCTGCAGGGGTGAGAACACCGACCCCCCTCGGTCCCCGGGCCCCGGGTTGAGTCGCCCTGCCTCGGCCACAGATGGAGCTGTGTTCACCTCTGGAGGAGTGAGTCGGTCTGCAGGAACCAGGAAGTGACTTCATCCCGCTCCTGATCTACGACACAGAAGAGGAGCAGACATGTCGGCTGCTGCTCCGCACTCAGGTAAATACACTGATACTCTTTAGTAATGGAGCTTTCTAACAGGGAGGGAGAGGGAGCGGCCTCCTTAGTGCGGGTCAGTGCGGGTTAGTGCGGGCGAGACGCGGAGAAGCAAAGGGCGGTGTCACTTCGTGGAAGTGAACAGGCTGGAAACTGTAGGACAAAGTAAAACTGCTGCTTTTAACTAGAAAGAGGACATATTAGTTGAAGTTGTGTTGTCTTATTGAACTTTGTGTCATGTGTTTTTGTCCCTGCTCCGTCAGAGCTGAGGCTGGTGGTGCTGGGCCGAACCGGACCAGGACAGAGCCCCGCAGGCTGCACCATCTTGGGCCTGCAAGACTCAGAGCAGGGCCCAGACCAGGCTGTGAGCCAGGAGTGTAAACACAGAGGAGAAGCTGCAGACAGACAGGTGAGAGTGAGACACACAGACAGATAGACAGGTGAGAGTGAGACACACAGACAGACAGACAGGTGAGAGTGAGACACACAGACAGACAGACAGGTGAGAGTGAGACACACAGACAGACAGACAGACAGGTGAGAGTGAGACACACAGACAGATAGACAGACAGACAGACAGACAGGTGAGAGTGAGACACACAGACAGACAGACAGGTGAGAGTGAGACACACACACAGACAGACAGACAGGTGAGAGTGAGACACACAGACAGACAGACAGGTGAGAGTGAGACAGACAGACAGGTGAGAGTGAGACAGACAGACAGACAGGTGAGAGTGAGACAGAAAGACAGACAGGTGAGGGCTTGAACAGTGAAGCCCAGAGTCTTTATAGTCTTACAGTCTGTCCTGCTTTCCACGGATCACAGTCTTGTAAATTGTCTCTCATTCATTTACCTGCTGTAAAATGTCAAAGCTAAAATAAACAACCAAAAACAAAGACACTTTTCCTCGTTGACCTCTTGCTCCTTCTCTGTAGCTTGTGGTCGTCTCCGGTCCGGCCTGGTTCAGCTCCGGCTGCAGCCCCGAGGACAGAAGAAGACACATCTCCTCCTTCATCTCCTTGTCCAGCCCTGGGCCACATGCCTTCCTGCTCTGTGTCCCTGTGAACCAGCCGACCGATGGAGAGGACAAGGCTCTGGACGCCCTGACCAAGCTGTTCGGCCCCTCTGTGCTCAGCAGACACACCATCGTGCTCTTCACCCACACGGAGGAGCTGGAGGAGGACGAGCAGCTGGACGAATACCTGGTCACGTGGCGCAAAGACCTCCAGGAGCTGGTGGACAGATGCGGTGGCCGCTACCACACCCTAGAGACCCGCAGCGGAGAAGAGGCAGGGGAGAGGGACGCTGTTCAGGAGCTGCTGGAGAAGGTGGAGCAGATGGTGAAGGAGAGCGAGCCGCGACACCTGAGCTGCCCTCTGTACGACGAGGCTGAGGAGAGAGTGAGGGAGCGGCAGGTGGAGGCGGTGAGACGGAGGAGAGCCGAGGAGCTGAGCGAGCAGGCGTCTCCCACTGACTCCCAACCGGAGGAAGACATCACAGAGGAGGAGCTGGAATCAGTCCGAGACGAAGCAGAGAGGAGCGTCGGCGACCTGGATGTGGACCTAGATGATATTTTCCCGTCCACCAGCGTCACGCCTTCCTCCCCCTCCTTTCTCCAGGGCCTGTGGGAGAAGCTGACGGACTGGTTGATGTGGCTGCCTCGACTGGTGAGGAGGGAGGCCTTGTTCGGGTCCCTGGTCGGCCTGTTTATGGGGGGGCCGTTCGGGCGCATGCTGGGGGCCACTGTGGGTTCAGTGGCCACTGAGGTGGGCAGAAGGAAAACACAGAAAACTAAATAAGAGATAATCCATTATAGATTAATGTGCACCTCAAAGTCACTTCACTGTGTGATTGAGCTACAGGCTAACAGCTAGCACGTGTCAGGATAGTATTTACCACTGAAGTCCTGCAGGTATTTATATTTTACCACTCTCTGTGTCATCTAAACACTCTAATGGCTGACAAATCAAACTTTATATAGTAGTGGAGTCATTGGTTTATTAGTAATAAGAAATTATAAGTTATTTATTAACCAATAAAGTATCTAAATAAAAGAAGTGTCGTAAACTCTGTGAAGAAACATTCAAAAAAGGCAAAACTAAGAAACAACCACCAGATGGAGACATTGACCTTTTTATTGTACAAGTTTGAAAGAGACGTTTCACTTCCTGCTCGACCAAGCAAATAAAAGCTGCTGTTTTCAGAACATGGCTGTTACTCTTCCTTTGAGGCCCTTTCAATGTGAAATGATTGATCTGCATAGATATGAGGAAGTGGAAGCACGAGGCCACGTATTCTCTGGGATGTGTTTTCATCACACACACAAGCAGGAGGAGGTTTAGGAGCTGAGCGTGAAGTCTCTCTCTCTCCCTCTCTCTCTCTCTCTCTCTCTCTCTCTCTCTCTCTCTCTCTCTCTCCCCCCTGCTCACACAATGGCAGGTTATGGCTTTGACATTTATGTAATTGATACTCTGCTAAAACCGTCAGTCATAACCCATCCTTACATCTCTCTCCCTCACTCGGGCCGCCCCCCCCCCTGTCTCTCCAAACTGCCGCCGGCTCTGCCTCGGGAGCAGCAGCTAGGCGTTTCCGAATGTGGGTGGTCCGGCCAGGGAGAGAGAGAGAGAGAGGGAGGGGGAGAGAGAGAGTTAACTTAGCTCTCATGTTTCCCAAAGGGAGAGAGAGGGGAGGGAGGGAAAGACATGAGAAAAAGAGAGAGTGGCGAGAGAGTGGGTGAGAAGCAGCAAAAGGAGAGAGAGAGAGAGAGAGTCAAAGGCAGAGAACAAGCGTTGGGACTACATCTGTCTTCCAGATGTGGCCTCCACAGTTTGTCTGAAAGAGGGAAAAGAAAGAAAAAAAAAAAAGGTTTTTAAAAGTAAAGGAAAATTGGTGCTAAACAGTTTTTTATTGTTGGGGATTACACGTGCAGCATGAAGAAATACATCCAGCAGCTCCAGGATCCACCAGCCTGCTGCTGCTGCTGCTGCTGCTCTTTATGAGGCTGCAGTGAAACAGCAAACCAGAGCCTTGAAGTTAATGTATGTGAGGGAGCACCTGTCCAAATATTATTCAGTCTTACTGGATACACACGCACAGAGTTCTGTGTTATGAAGTAAAATTAATTAGAAAGTTCTTTGGAGGGTGGGGGGGGGAGGAGAATTTATTTTCTGGAGGAAAATCTCCCCCGGATCAAACGCAGCACAAATCAAGGCGGTGATGTCTGCTGAGTGGAGGCCGAGGCCAGGTCAGAGAGGAGCAGAGGAGAGAGGAGGGGACGCGGAGTTGATTTGTGAATGTGTGTATAAGCAAAGCCAAAATCTGAACAAACATGTGAGGGAATCACCAGTGAGCCATCATTAACACACAGGCGGTAACTTCTGCTCCTCTCCCTCGGAGCCTGCCTGTTGTTGTAAGGGCCCCGTGGTCCCTGGTCGGACTGAGGAGGAGTGGGGGGGCGGTCCGCTGCGAGACGTGGACACCGCAATATTTTCTTGTTATCATCGCACCCTATGGGCTGGAAAAGACAGCAAACCAAAGTCAAATATACAGGATGACACAGTTTTTCCTTGAGAGCAAAAGGTCTTTTTTCTCACTGCAGAGACTGTCAAACTTCAGCATCGACTGCACAAGACTTTATATCAGCTTTTGTTTTAAACATGTTTTAACTGAAGTGAATATTGTTGCTCAATGTTCAACATTCAAACATTTAAAATAGATTGTTTTATTTTTATTAATGTGATTTATCTGGAGATGATAACGATGCATTTCAAAATGCAGAACAGCCCTGGAGACAAAAATGATGAACAACAAACAATCACAGAGTTCAACACAAAAATTGTAAACAATGAAAGGACGATAAATGTCAAATGTCCCAAAAACATTTGATCCTTTTCAGTTTTGAACTTTATTTGCAAAGATCAAAATACAACAAATTATTGTAAAACATTTTATTTTGAAATAAAACAGAAAAGACACAAGAAATATAAAAGAGTTAAAAATATAATTATATGATACTTGTGGCTAATATATTTAGTAGCGTAACAATATATTACAATGAAACGATTAAATTCAGTACAATACATTAAAAAATAAATCATAAACAGGGAAAGAACGGGAGAGAAACGGTTTAAAATAACACACATGTGCCGCAGATCAAATGCATAAACTTCCACCCAGCAATTCTGTGGACTTTTCCTAACAATGTGACCTCAGGCTGCAAACTTTCTATCTGATCCCAGGGCTGTTTGTGTGTGTGTGTGTGTGTGTGTGTGTGTGTGTGTGTGTGTGGGAGACAGCGGTGTCCAACACACTCTCTCTCCTCTCCTCTGGTCGTGCTCACTGTGAGCCCTCTCATCTTTTTCCCATTAGTGCTGTTTTCATGTTCTTTCCGAGCGTGAGTGTGTGTGGCTCCAATTGTTTATGAAGCCGCGCTCGCCCCCGTCCAACCGCGTGTGTCCGTGTGTGGGTCTGTGTGTGTGTGTGTGTGTGTGTTTGTGTCTGTGTGTGTGCAACATAAATTCATGCCAAAGATTGTCCATAATTTTATAAAAAACAAAAAACAACTTTCATTGAATTATCTATTAAATATTTTACGTGCACAAAATTCTATTTCAAGAGCAGCAACTTGTATTTTTCTCTCTTTGTATTATTGTTTACAGTTGGAAGAGGAAAGCTGCTAAATGTAAAGCAGTGGTTCCAAACCCCAGTGTTCCTTTAACTCACATGTTCCCTCACAGACCCAAACTCAAAACCTCCATCAAACATATTAATTTGACTTTATTTTAGATTATTTTAAAGTGTCATCATTTAATAATATATAAAAGTGGATGTTATCATGTTTTTTAGATAATTAAAATCCTTGGGTTTGGAAAAGTCAAGATTGCATTAATTCTGCAAAAAGTTCATCCATTCATCCAAATCTTTGAGGTCATTTAACTGTTCTTTTTGCTGTTTCAACAATTTATGCATTAGTTATCGGCTAAAACTGCACGAAGGCTAATTTAATAGTTAATAAATACTATAAATAGTTAAAAAGATAAAACTTAAAAAATGTAACCTAGTTTTTTAACTCATCTTGACAACTTGCAAATTCTAAAAGTATTTCCTTTTATTTCTAAGAAAGAAATCTCACGTGTTCCCTTCTTTCTCCTCCCGAGTGTCTGTGGAGTGTGTTTGATCTAATGTGTCGCAGGTGAAGAGAGAAGCCGACGAACAGCAGATTACAGCCAGAATGAGACCAGAACACGGAAAACAAGGTGTCAGCACCGACAAGAGGTGGGAAATACAACAGGAGAGAAGCCCCCAGACAACATGAACACAAAATCACACACAGCTGCTGAGGTCACAGCCCTGGTGGACACACACTCAGTCAGCTGCACATGTACCAGCAGCTCTTGTGGAGAGAAGAGGCACGACTCAAGTGGAGGAGCACAACCGTCACACCTCCGTCTCCTCGTGCCGATTTGACCCGAGCCCTGGATGGAGGAGGAGGAGAAGGAGAAGGAGGCCTGAGACTCGGCTGTGTGGTCTGGTTCAGGTTTGCACGGCTCTCCGTCATCTTGCTTGTTTAGAGGGAATTCCAAACATGGTCACCACATTTATGTCATTTATTTTTCATTCCAACAACCTGAACATGTCACTTGAATAACAAAAAGGAAAGCACTCGGGCTTAGCTCATAACCCGCGGACATGTTCGGAATCAGATGGCGTTTAAATGAGTTCCAGTTTGACTCGGTTCACTTGCCAAGGGCCGGCGTGTCTTACAGGCCTGCGGATTAGCCTCTGTGGGATGAGTAGGGGGGGTGCGGACGGACAGGGATGGCGGGTACGTGCAGCAGGAGGAGGCCCGGAGTTACACGAGGAAGAGGAGTTTTTTTGGGGGGGAGTTGTGGCGAGATAACGCTGCATGAAAGGAGCGAGAAAAGCTGGATTTTGTAAGTGTGACAGCTCCGAGGAGTTAGCGGTCTCGCACCACACCTCCTGCAACACATGGGCTTTGAGGAGTCCTGGGGGGTGGGGGTTGGGGGGGGGGTGCTCCAGTCAGAGAAGAAGACAACTCACTACTTGTGGAGCTGCGGTGCGGGTGTTGGATGGCCCCTGAGCTCACCATAATTGATGAATAGTGTGGTCCACATTAAGTGACATGCGCCGTTGGCTGTAAGTGGGTGCGATGATTGGGGGGGCCTTTTGAAGCTGGGGCCGTGGGCTGTGTTTGAACCGTCAGCGGAGACCCCTCTTCTCTGTAAAGGACACCACCCTGTGGTTTGGTCGCAGCCTCGGCGCAGGCCGAGCTCGGCACACACACACACACACACACAAACAAACACACATGCACACATACGTTCCCCTTCAGTAGTATTAAAGGGTTCTGGGGGAGGTGATTGTATTATTCCTGCTGCAACACTGACTTAACTCAACACAGATCTGACCCCAGCTCCTTCTCCTCCACTCCTGCTCTATTGGATCAAGTCTTAATCCTGCCCTCACCACATGAATGGGAGACACAAAGAGGAGCTGCACTCCCTCCTGCCACATACATCAGATGTCACTCAGGTCCATATGCTGTCATGCAGTGTATGATGGGTATCAGTGTGTCATGTGGAAGCCGAGGGAGCTTAATGGAGGCCCAGAGAGAGCGGAGCCAGAGACAGACATGCAGAGAGATGTGAGCCACGTTGCCGTGCACAGATTCTGTGAGCGCCGTCAACCTGGAATTGATCTTGCGTCGCCCTGTTGTTTTCACAGATCCCGAAAGCCGCACACATCCTCTGCCAGGAAAAGCCCAGAGGAGCTGACCCGTCGCACCACTTCAGAGCCTCGGTGCTCAAAACAATCCCTAAATTGGAGCGTCTTAGGAGACACTTCACAGTAAGCTATGACTAACAAACCCAGAGCGCCTCAAAACAACACCGGGAAGCATCCGGCTTCCATCACGGCAACACAAGCTCCTGCACTCGACCAAACACATAATAAGAGCCTGTTATTGTCGTATCTTTTCAAAGGATGCGAAACCCAAAACACACACTCCGCTCACACACAACCTTGGGCTAACAAGGGATGCAGGCGAAGCTTTCAGGGCTTTCCCAATGACTGTGTGCACCAGACGGCGCATCGCGGGGCACAGGCTCTTGCGGTGGGCTCGACGTTTAGTGTGTGTCACGGTCCGGCTCCCACGCAGTGGAAACACAGAGGCCCTGGGGCGGCGGGTGCTACTGAGGCCCCCTGATCCCCACTGACGCCCCTGGGGTAGACATGCCCTTCAATCTCCATCCGAAATGAGAGACAGGCCATCGGTGCTCAGGAATGGGCCTCTGATTTGTTCTGTGGTCCCTTTGAAACCCAGCATCCTGCAGAAGAGAGAGAGAGAGAGAGGAGAGAGGGGAACATCAAGTAAACATGACAGGCAGGATGGAGGAGAGAGAAGATGAAGACGTGCAGCAGCTTCGCTCTGGACCCGAGAGGCCAGCGGAACCAATGTGGAAATCATAATGTGTGTAGTGTCAAAAACGTGGGCATCGACTCTGGGGTGTCATCTCATCGTTTCTAAATATTATCTGTCAAAGGAAGAAATGGTTCAAATCGAGGGCTTCGATGTGGAGAGAGGAATCGGTCTCGTCTCTCTGGACAGTGTGTGTGAGGCGATCCGCTGTCAGACGACCAGTGATCAAAGAATACATCGAATCCTTCTCATAACATGCTCTTACACAAATGTGTTTCAGTTTGTGCACGGTTTGTGCACAGGCGTGGACCAGAGGGAGACGGCGTGTGTGAGAGACGAGTCGTGAGAGAAACAGACAGATTGTGGCGGCTTTGAAGCTCGGGCCTCAGAATAGATACTAGGTGGAAAAAGAAAAAGAGGAATATCACAGGACAAACGTCTCAGCCAACCGCTACAGTGGAAGATTGTGTTGTGCACGTTTGGCGCTGTAATTCGCAAATGGCTTGCACACACTCATTCATGTGTGCAGACTATTGAGATGTCAATCACCGGGAGTGATGAAGTAGAAAGAGGTTTTTTCTCAAATGTCCTGGAGCAGAGCAGACAACTGACACGCCTTTAAAGGGAAACAAAACAGCCCCTACCACATCTAAATCGTGTTGTATTCTCTTCTGCTCACAAGAAAACGTGTGTGATCACAGCTCCGCCACCAATGTGCTGCCCACATGTCCAAGTCCGCTCTGTTGTTTGGGAGGAATCTGGCTTTTGGGACACACGTGTATTTATCTGTTGTTCATCCTGGTTATTAGAGGAATTCTGCGTCGCTCGGCTCTGATGTGATGAATCTCTGGAGTTTTGAGAAGAACGGGAGCCTGATGGTTTGTTCAGAGTTTTCTCCACAGACGAACTCAGGGACCTCTGCATCAACACCACATGTTCCATCTATACACAAAACTGGAGGTTATAATAATCAGACAATTGTATGTGTACATTTATTTTTTTGTTTCATTGTTTGACATTTCAGACATCCATCAATTACTCACCTAATAATTCCAGCTGTTTATTTAATGCTGACGTTTTTATATATTTTATATTTTATATCATTTATCCAGTAATTCTATTGTAAGCAAATTGTTTTCAATCAACCCATCATTTTAACTGTTTTGTAATTTTAGTTAACTCATTTGATGGTTTAGGCTTTTACCTAGAAATATAAATATTTTTAAAACCTTTAGCTAACTGTTTTAACCATTAACCCACAATCTTATGTTATAATTTATAATTCATTTCAACTGTTAAATCCAGCTCCCTGTTTATACTGCTCTCACGTTAATTAGGTTTCTCCACAGACTGTATCTGAAGATCGCCCCCTGGTGGCTGGCTGCAGTACTCGTCGTAAATCCCGCTTCCCCTTTATCTAAAAAGTCAAACTACACACGTTTAGCTTCATGTCTGGATAGTTGGAGGAAGTGGAGACATTTATTTAAAGTTTATGGTTTTCATCTACTCTCTCCTGCATCATGTGTTCAGATGTTAAAGTTGAGACAATAGTCCTTTAAAACTGTTATCGATAATAATTAAATGTCCTTTTTATTGTGCTCAGATCAGTTGAGCTGCTTCACGATCTGTCAACGTTCTCCTTGGCGGCGGCAGACTCCTCCATCTGTGGTGCAAGCACCCCGGGTCGGGGCTCGCTGGCCTAAATAGGCCGTCAGCGAGACTCGCGGCTCAGCAGTGCAAACAGATCGTGCAGATATGAAAGCACATCAAGCGACGCCAATGTTTTTTCAATCTAAATTCCACGATTACTTCATTGTTTAGCACGGTGCCAGACCCCAGTCACAGCCAACATCTGAATACACCATCACTCAGTGAAATATTACAGACATCAGAAACACACAAGCGGCAGGGACTTGAGAAATGAATCCTCAGAGTCGCACGGCCCGTCTAATAATTAACGGATGCTATGACTCAACATGGTCGCAGCTCGGTAATTATCTGAGGAGGCTGTCATATTTATTTAAGCAGGAAGCTAAGACTGCTGAAGTCCAGCCATGTCGTATGTTAGATCGTGTCGGATTGAAACCATGACACATTAAGCTGATTTTTCCCGGGTGGTCCTCACTCTGGCCTAGGCCGGCCGTGTGTGTGTGTGTGTGTGTGTGTGTGTCTGTGTGTGTGTGAGACTGTCACAACAACATGACCCCCGGAAAATCTCCAACACACACACTAATTCTGCTCAGACACGCACATCTTGCCTTTCTGTCCCATCTGCAGGGACAGAAACAACAAGGCTGCCATTGACACTGACCCTAACCTCATCCCATCCCTCCATCCCCCTGGCCCTCATCACCCTCCCACGTTGCCCCGGGGCCGGCCGCTGCCACAGGGCCCAGAATGCGGTTCAGGTGCAGGACTCTGCTGTTTCCAATTAGCGGAGTATAAATTAGCGCCGCTCTCTGCTGTCCTCTCTCCAAACATTGCTGTCTCTTCATCCTTGTCGACCCTCCACACTTCACTCTGCCTCTGACCTCCCGCCTGCATCGCTCCGACACATAAATCCACCTCCTTTATGGCTCTTGTCGGCAACCTCTGCTCCCCCCTAACTCACGCTCCGTGCCGTTAACGTGCCCTGCATCTGGGGTATAAACGTCCATTTTCAATCAATGAGAGTGTAAATCCTCTGCTGAACGTATATCTGACTTTGAGAGGAAATTACTTCTGGTTTTTACTGTACACTGTGGTTACTGTAACCGAGATATTTCACAGGAGACGAGGGACAGAGGACACGTGCTCTCCACATTGCAGCACGGCGTGCACTGATAAGGCAGCTCTGAGATTCGGTTACACCGCGAGAGGAAGTGTAGCCTTATTCCTGGACTTATTACACGGTGCGTTTGCGAGCGTTCTCTTGCTCAGGTCAGTCTGTTAAAGTGAGTGTTATTTTTCCAGGGCGGAGAGATCAGCTGCAGAGTAGCCAAGTAAGACCTGAGGTCAGCCTGGCACTGAGAGTTCACATCTGTTCAAATAAACCTCCACTGTGCCATCAGCAGTGAAAACACACACACACACACACACACACACACACGCACACGCACACATGCAGGCAGTCACTGAATATAACAAAGTTACACAAGAACTTCTACTCCACTACGATTCATGTGTTTCTTACTCTATTGACAGGTTTAGTTATTTATGACTTTTCAGATTCTATCTATGATGAGATTAGAAAATGTGATAAAGGATGTAAATAAACTATATTTCTACTTCTTCAGTTAATTAAAATCCTCATATTGAGACATGTCAACATTTCACTACATGTTCAAACTACTGAGTTTAAACCATTGGCTATAAGTCATAGAAGAGTATAAACATATTAAAAACAAGTGTGTATATATTTTATGTTGGTTCCCAACAACAGATAAGTTTTACCTCCACTTTGGGTTGAAAGATTATAAATAACTCAATTTGAATTTCTGTAAAAATCCACACACTGAGATAAGTTTAAACATTTCCTAAAAGTGATAGAAAATGGTAAATATAAGTTTATATATTATTTACATTCCCAATAACAGATACTTCTACTTCCACAGTTTCCTTGTGTGGACAGATCGTGAAGTATAGTTCAACGAATTTGGAAAAAAGGGGGAATAAATATATTTTTAAAAGTGAGACATGTGATAAAACTGCATGTTGCATTTGAGAAAAATTAACTGAAGAAACATGTTTAAAAGTTAGAGAGAGAGACGATATCAGTATTAATAATCCAATGATATAATACAGTACTTTTACTTTTGATACCCACACAGCATTTTGCTTATGCAGGACTTCCTGCAGTACTGCATGTAGAAATATTTATATACAAGCTCATAAACAGGATTTTTTACAGATGTGCACACACACACACACACACACACACACACACACACACACACACACACACACACACACACACACACACACACACACACACCTCTAAAAAACAATTAAAAGCAGAGGAAATAACAAGCAGCCTCCGTGATAATATTTCATCTTTGACTTTCCTCACATTCCGGACTCTGGCACCTGTCATGTGTGTGGTTTTTCTTTTTTCTCTTTACAAGCTCATGCTGCTGTAACAGAGAACACAGCACACGGGAGGGAACTTTACAGAGCGTGTCCTCCTCGGGCCGTGCACCGTTCACAGGGATCAAATACTCCCAAGGTGTAGTGTGTGTGTCTGTGTGTGTCTGTGTGTGTGTGTGTGAGATATTCCTCTCCACCGCTGCTTCCACCACCAGAGCTGTGGACGCAGCCTTTTTACAGAGCCCAGGACCTCAGTGTGCCCTCTGAGTTCTCTCTTTATGAGCTCCAGCTCATCTGTTGACTTGCAGAGAAAACAAGACCAGAGCAGGCTTTTACAGGACTCCTGGGAAAACCACCGCGACGGAGGCAGAAAAATATAATGCAGCAAAGTTTGTAGCAGAGTTTAGGGCTTCTGCTCCCTGCAGCCGGGGAGAAGGAGCGCTGGCTGCAGGATTAGACAGAATGTTGCCCCATTTACCGCAGCTTCTGACCTTCAGCGGCCTGGACGATGTTAGAAACATGTTGGAAAAGAGCTGAAGCAGACGAAGATGAAGAGAGAGAGCAGGCACGAGGGTGTGAACTTTCCCCCACCGACACAAGCTCACTTATGTGGGCTCCCTCCTCCGCAGAGGACCCCAAGATAAACACGGCTGTGCGTTGAACATCTTTCACCTCCTCTGCTGACCTCAGTTCATCCCTTCACCCTCATGTCCACTCTCCTCTCCCTCTCCAACACTTTCTCTCCTCCACTCCTCTCTGCTGCTTCCTCCCTCTCTCTCCCTCTCCGTCCAGATGTTTGGCCGCAGCAGCAGTGAGAGGGAAGACCTGGGGCTACGCGGTGGGGATCTTCAGCGTGGACTGGAATGCTGACCCTCCATCCATCTCCATCAGGGGCGACGCATTTGTTTGACTTGAGATGTGATTGTGTTTTCTCTTCCCCACACCTGCAGCTTCCTCTGAACCCTCCCCTCGGCCTCCTCCTCCTCCTCCTCGGACCCTCTGGACCCTCACTGATCAATTGCTTTAACTTGGAAAAACACTCATCCAGCTGCTACTGCTTTTCCTTGTGTTTTGTATTTTCTGCCGGTGTCCCCTCAGGGCCGACCTGCGGAGGAAGGGCCACAGTTGCATCCCAGCAAGCAGAGTTTTGGGGACATATTTTAATCCGAGGAAGTGGTGAGATGAAGCAGGCGTCTCTCGGTCCATTGACAGCTCCTGTCTCTTTCTGCTGTTTGTTGTCTCTTCTGCTTTGATTGACTGCTGCAGCCCTCTGGAGCGAGGGGGGAGCGGGGAGGGGTGGGGGGGGATATGCATAAAATAAAACACCTCCTCTGTGTTGGAGCACAGAGCACGGAGCAGGCGGCGTGACATTCAACAAACTGTGGTTTGGTGCAGATCAAACGTTCCACTCGTTTTTTGAATTCATCATTTGCAGCAAACCCACCCTCATTAGTCAAAGGCACTCAGCAAGTTGTAGCGTCTAATTCTGTGGGGGCCGCCCCAAACTTATCACCCTTCATTTCAACATGGTGGGCTGCCCCGGCGCTGGAACCCTCTCAAGCTTTTCCAGACATCTGACAACAGCCACATTTATTTATTGACTTCATTTCGCTTGCGGGGCGGCTTTTACTGCTCCCCTGAGTGATACAGAGTTAATGTAGAACTGCTCATTGCTCGCGAGTGTTTCTTCACTCCTCCTCCTCCTCTCCCTCCTTTTTAAACTGTTCTTAAGTGTTTAAACACTCGGGTAATGATGTGCTGTTGTGGAAGTGAAAAACCATGTGGGATAAAAAAGGAAAAACATCCATGTGGGCTTCTCCCCCCCGAGGAGAGAGCGAACCACCGAGGATGGGATGAGAGTGTGAAGGGGCCTGTTAATCAAAATGAAAGAGCACCTCTCAGGGCCCTGGTGTTGACGAGGCCACAGAGGAGCTGTGGGAACGTGGTCCTCTGGGTGCAGAGACCCAGACGTCCTCCTGCACACAGCGAGCAGCCACTGTCTGCCGGCCTGGAAACTGAAGTCACCATCACTTACTCCTGGTTTGCTCCTTCCAGCATCGGCAGGTCAGAATAGCTGAAAACATTATTAGAGTTTTACTTTAGCTTTGGTTTTCAGTTACTCCCATCGTGTGCTACATTCAACCACAGCTCAATCAGATACTGAATAAATGTGGTGCGATTCGGGGGGGGGAAGAGCCAAAGCTACACACAACTATATCATCTGCAGAACTATTAGTTGTTTGTTAAGTTGGAAACAAAAGTGGGCCGAGCACCGAAGCTTGAGGCACTCCATTAGTTTGTTCACACACTGAGGCTTCATCCACACGACTACGCTTTAGTTTGAAAACACATCAACTCTGCTACGGTCTCGCCTGTAGCTCAAACTACTCCAGAGTTTTAGAGCCAGTAGAACAGTTTTAGTTTTAAAACTCCAGGAGCTGCATTTTAGTCTGGACGGGCAGAGACAGAGATGTTTGGAAACGATGGCGTAGATGCTCCTTTCGGTCATGACGTAGTCGTCGCTGGTTCGTCAGGCTCCTATCACATGACCCCCTTCCTGGAGAAAACAGCTTTAGCTTCAATTATCAGTGTTGAACACGAAATGGATAATTTATCATACGTGTTACTGACCCTGTTGTTTTCGCAAACAGCTGCAGTTAAATAATGTGTTGGAGACGAGATGTTATTCAAGCAACCTGCGACAATTAAAAGATTAATACGGAGCCAAGATTCTCACACAGACAGAGATCGTTTTGTTTGGCAAATAAAAACATGAGTGAGCCAGAGAGATAATTATTAAACCAGCTTGTCATTAATCTGGTTTAAGGAATATGCAGCCGTGTTTTTTACAGAGTCAACTGGCGAGAGTTTGTATCTGCGAGAAACTAAAGTCAGATGAAATACGAGCGACATTATTCTGGCCTGAATAGTCTGATTAGAACACGAGTGTTTTACGCTAACGGCTAAATCGAAATCCTACCAACTGGGAAAAAGCAGAGGAGACATTATCGCAGTAATTTCATTAAAACAGCCACAATTATTAGTGGCTGAGTCTCACATTACCCAACAGTTATTATTACATCTCAGCCCTCTGCCTTTTGAGGCTTATCATGTTTTGCTGTTTTTCCCTTTTCGACTGATTGAGTGGAGGCCACCCTGCTCCCTCTCTGCTCTCCCTACTGTTGCTGCTGCCGCTGCCTCTCACAGAACGCCTTCAACTCAGCAGCTTTTTCAAATTTGGGGCTTGCGACACTCAGCCAAAAGCCGCAAATTACCCCCCTCTAGCAGCAGCGAATTAGGAACAATTTTGTGTTAGCTATAAAAAAAGAGCGAGAGCGAGGGAGAAGTGAGGGGAAAATATAGCTTACACCAGGGACCACCAACAGAGGCAACATGGGGATGAACGGCTCGTTGGCCGACAGTTTGGGTGGCAGGGCGGTGCTAGAAAGCAGCCTCGGCGTTCCTCAGAGCAATCAATCCTATCATATCACATCTACATAGCACGGCACAACATCCATTACCAAACACAAAGGCCTGAATTAGTGGATTTATGTTGCTGTTGCAGGATGTTTGCAGGCCCATGAATCGGCTTTAAGTTCCCTGAGCACACAGACCTGCCGGAGCGATAGAGGAACGACGTCCTCTGACACCGGCGGCCTCGCGGCACCCAGTCGTTTTCACTCTGGTGACACTGGAGAGGAAACAATTTTCCTTCGTATGAGGTGACAATTCACCGTCTGGTATTTTCATCCTCTCTTTTTCCAAGAGGGTGGGATTTTTGATTTCCCCCCACGATGCGGTTGGTCCTTAACTCGGGGCACTAATGTAGAAAGGGGTCTTTTTCTTGTTTCTTACAAAGCGTGAGGTTTGGCTTGCCCACTTATTCTGCTCCCATCGAGCCAATCCATGTTTTTCCCATTCTGGCACCCTCTCCACTCCCTTCTAAAATCCATTTCCAAGTTGTAATGTGCCACTGCAGACGTTATTGAGGGGAGAAAACCAAATGTAATGGGGGGGAGAGAGAGGTGGAGAGGCAGAGTGCAGACAGAGAGAGAGAGAGACGTTGAGGGTGAGTGGACGGAGAGAGCGAGAGGCAGCGAGGGAGGTTTCCAACTATTAACTGGCTGCTTTTCAAACATCCTGCGCTTCATGGCGATGCCTGGTGTGGAAGGCGGACCACTTTGTCTTCCTCAGAGATCAGTGGGAGCGGGCGGCCCAGCAGCCAGGCTGGGGTTACTGCTCTCATTAGGCCGTGCACCGACCGCTGGGGCCTCGGACGCTGCAAGAGCCGGCGTGACCCCTCACTGACACATCTCGGCCCAGATGTTAATTATGCTTCCTGCTCCCCTTATGATTAAATGACAGCGTTTTAAGTCTTTGTTTGTGCGGCTAATGGCTCTCATTTAGTGCAATAAGTGGTTTAGGGGCTGCTGTGGGTGACATCACGCTCCCGCAGCCTTTCATGCCGTCCGCGTGGAGGGCGAGCACCTCTCCTGGTGTTCGGAGGCCTTGTACCTGACGCACACGCACACACACATGTGGGGAACCTGGCAGGGGAACGGTGCGGCGATGCCAAGCACCATGGGCAGCGTGAGGGCATGAGGTCGCCAGCTGGGGAACGGTACCGGCACCGGGAAAATTGAAAAATAGAGTGAAACAAGGAGGGGGGGGGGGGTGTCAAGACCAAGTGTTTGCCAGTTACTTACAGATTGGCTGCTTCACAAGCGCTTTGGAGAAACAGATGTGGAATGGAGGAGGATCTATCTGCAATAAAACCTTTAATGCAACTGTGGATATTCTTAAGAGGCCTAATGGAGCTGTGCATTTTCTGAAGACTCGTCTGAGGGCGGGGACGGAATCTCTAAGATAATTAACGTAGTTTGGTAAATTTGGAAATTATCAGGACAAAATGTCCAAGTTTAGCAAAGTATTTATAGACGTCTCGGCCATTTCTGGGTTCATCAGATCATCCGCTGTTTGCTTTTTCCTTCCTTCTACCTTTTTTTATTTCTCGTTCCTTCATCCTTTCCTCCTTTTCATCTTGATTTTATTGTCCCCTCTACCCCCAGCTGCAGATCCCTCTGTTTTCTCCCACCCCACTCTGAGCGCGTGGCTGAGGTGTGAGATCATTCTCCTTCTGGGTGGCTTTCCTGCTATATGTCACTGTCATCTGTTGGCACCGGGGCGAGAGGGGGGGTCCCTTTTCCAAAAACACACCGCACTCCGCCTCGCCACCCGGAGCATAATAAATTCTTGGGCACGAGACTGGAGAGGGGTGCACCAGCGGAGCAGTGTGTTTTACTGGGCTTGGCAGGGCAACACATAGACCGGTGAGAGAGGGAAGGCAGGGGTGTGTGTGTGTGTGTGTGTGTGTGTGTGTGTGTGTGTGTGTGTGTGTGTGTGTGTGTGTGGGGTGGAAGATTTATAATTGAATAACTCCCTGAAGCAGGGCAGAGGGGATTGGCCCTGCCAGGAAAAGCAAACGCAAAAAGAGCGAGCGAGGCCTGTGGAAGTCAGCCATTAAAGTGAGAGGAGAAAGGTGCGAGATTTACGAATGATAACTGGAAAACCACAACACCTATTGGGCCTTTAGATTCTACACACTCCGATTCCACAGCAGCAAACACACGTCAGCCTCTGGCACTTAGAAAACAATCTCTGGGTCAAAATGAACCAGTTGCTTTGTTTTTAATGTGATTTTTTTTATTACTCATCTGAAATATGATTATTTTGACGCCGTCTTAAACATAACAAGCTCAACTTTTACCTTAAAACTGTCACAGATTCATTTTCAGTCGTACAAATCCATGTGCACGAGACTTTCACTGCTGTTCTAAGGATAAATACGTTATTAAATCAGATACAACAGTTCACAACTGTACTATATGTTGGTTTGGGTATTATTACAACAACACAAGATATAACCAACACTGACGTGAAGCTTCTGGAGTTTTGAACCAAATGAAACGTTGTCACCCAGGACAAAGGATTATAACGATCTGAAAACTCAAAATTAATATATTAATACTCGTAAAAACAATATCACAAACATTGGATTGACTGAGTTTTCTACCGATTCCCTTCATCTCTGTCTGAGAAGTACAAATACTCTTTGACACACCTCACGTTAGACGCTGTCTTTCCTCATCAATGTGCTCTGTTGCTCTTCTGTCCGTCCTCAGCGATGGATCCATCACATCTCTCCGAGTTTCCATGTTTTCTTCCCCTGTTGATATGTGTTGTTTTTTTATTTGGTAGTTTTCCCCTCACTCGATAGTTGAGGGTTAGGATCAGAGGATGTCGCACCTTCTTAAAACTGTGATTTGTGAATATGGGCCTGAACAAATAAAATGTGATTGATTGATTGAGGTAAAGCTTCATTGGTGCTCGATTATAACCCAGTGATTTGTATTATAGACACTATAGGAAAGTGGGTTGAAAATAAACCCAGTGCCAGTCGGTAGAAAGGAAGACACTGTCCTGATTTACACCAAAAACAATGTAAAACAACAGGTAAATACGTGCGCGTGACTTTCACTCTACTAGAGAGGATGAACTTCTTCTGAAAGCAGATACAACAGCTCTCAACTGTACTATATTAATATACTATAGAACGCTGGATTCAAAATTGATCATGGGCTACAATATCATAAACACTGGATCAACTGGTTTTCTACCCACAAGGAAACAATAACACGTTGCTCTGGTGCTCAATTATAACTCATACACACTCAGTGTACAGTGTGTTGGGTTGTTTGAACTCAACATGACTGTTACTGACACGGACTCAGAAGCATTAAACATCATCTTTGTTGTCCAGAACTAAATTGGTGAACGTTTTGACCTTTGTGAGTTTGATGCTGCTCCAAATTAGGAAATAAAAAAGAAAACCCATCAGGCTCGAAGACGGGAAAAATATTCGAGGGGAATTTGGTCCAAATGGTGCATTTCACATTCTTCTGGAAAAAACCCACATGGGCTCATTGATGTTTCTGTCCTGACTGGACCAGCAGGGGTCATCCCAGAATGCACCTCTCTCTCCCGGCCTTTGGAAGCAGGAGGAGTTGGAGTTTATCTTGCCTGTTTGGCTTGGCCTCGGTGAGTGGAGAGCGAAAGCATGGCAGAGCGGCCATGTCAGGCATGGCTGCAGATCTGACTCAATCCACTCGCTCTTCCCAGGGAGACGACGTCCACATCACAGTGACGATAACTCAGAGCCGATCATCCACGTGGAACTGAGACGCTGCCGCGGTGCAACATGGCATGCACCACTGACAGGCTGTCACATAAATGTATGTTCAGGACTTCCACTGCAGAGATGAATCATCTTAATACGACACCGGGTGAAGTTCTCTGGTGACAAATCCAATCTGAAACACAATGCCCTTGTTTCAGATTCTGAGTGACTTTGCAGATTACATTAAATTTTACAGTTTTGAGCCATAAAGGGAAAAAAAAGAGTTGTGTTAAAAAACAGGAAAATCTTGCTGCTGATCATTAAAAAGAGGCTTTGCCGTTTAATACCGGGCGAAGATTTAATAAACCGTGTCACACTCAGTGACGCACAAAGGAAAAAAGGGAAAGTAGAAAGAGTTGCAGCGGCGCAACTGGCAACTTGTACCTCCTTTAGGATGGAAACCTGATGTGCAGTCATAGCCACACACACACAGACACACACACACACACACACACACACACACACACACACACACAGTCTGGAGTGTCTGACTTGCTTATTTTATCAGGTGCACCAGCTTCCCAACACCCCCTCCAAAGAAAAGACCCTGACTGCCCCCCCCCCCCCCCTCTGGCTGCTGATCAGCTGCTGCAACTGCTTCACTTTCTCTTCTCTGAGTTTCTCGCTGAGCAAACAGGCTCCAATATGATGAAAAACGATTTCTGAGGTTGACCCATATTCATTCAACCTTTACTTCACCTCCGGATACAGAGGATCTCGTTTGGAATGAGAAAGTACAGAAAATAAACAAAACATTTCGAGAGAAAGAAGAAACAAGAGGAAAAGTCTGAGGAATAAATACAGAACATTTGATTTAAAGCAAATGAATCAACTCAAACAAGAAGAGCAGGAGGTAAAATGAGGTGAGAATATAAACTTTAAATAGTCAAAGGATGAAGATGAGTTGAGCTGCAGATTGTTCTGTGTTGTTTCGTGTTGCAGGTGCATGAGGCGACAAACTGGAGCTCAGTAAAAACAGTGGTTCCAGTGTATTTCAGTGGTTTGACTGGGTTTGGTGGGAGCCTGCGTTAAAGGACAGAAGTGAGGAGATGCACCATGAAGCTGAACTGCAGCTCCGAAGGTTCATCAGGACTCAGTCCCTCCTGCATCAATGATGTGCAGACACTAAGACTAAAACTTCTTCAAAGGTTTCACGACTATTACCAAGCACTGAATCTCAGAGGAAACATTCGTACGTTCATTTGTATATTTGGTTTTTTAAATCAGATAAGTTCTAATAGCAGAAATACTGTGGTGTGTGATTTGAATCTCATTTCAACCGCAGCTCGTGCCGCACTGTTTAAGATCAGCCGTGCAAATATTAGACATTTGGCTATGGTGAAATAAAAGAAAGGGGAGAAAACCTCAAAACAGATTGGATTAAATCTAACCATCTGAAAATGTTGGGCCAGTTTGTGAAGATGTCCCTGAACGGAGGGAAATAAAAGAGGAGGCCGAGTGAGAGAAGGAGAGAATGAGAGTGAGCTCTTCTTCTCTCTCTCTCTCTCTCTCTCTCAGGAGTGGGCAACTTCACAGCTCAGCATCAGGTAACAATCTTTTTATTTGTTTCGGTCCCTGACTGTGCCAGAGTCTCTGGAGCTCTGAGCGTGTGGTGGGATCCATCAGCTCCGTCCAACAGCTCCAGCGTGGTAATCCATCTAAACCAGACTCGGAATAGAATTAAATAAATACTTCCATGCTCGGAAACCTAGAATTATTTTACTACTGTCATTCTCAGGGCAGAGCGGCGCTGCCTTTCGCTTAAGTGAAGAAGAAAGGAAAAATAAATGAGTTAATGTGAATTAGGGCCATGGAGCCACGGGTGGAGGGTTACGGGCTCGTGTGTCTTAATCACACCACGACTGCTGCAGAGGAAGAGACTTGTTAGGTGGAGCTGGTGAAAGATGAGGATGACGAGTTAATCTGGTTGACTTTGATTCAACCAGTTCAGTTTTTACCTTTTAGAAACAACAAGAAATTAACCTGGTAGAGGTCAAACTGTGAGATGTCACCAAACAGGGAAAATACAACTTTTATGATGGATTATTATTTTATAAGAAGAATAAACTAAATTCAAATTAAATCCACCACAGAATGTATTTTACATTTTACCATTCATCATGTGGCCTATAATTTAAATTGATCTGTTTATTTAGGACTTTCAGGATTTATTTAATGTGCTCAAATAAAATGACGAAAACATAATTAGAAACATATTTTGGATTTAACTTCCTCATAATAAACATCAGACAGAAGCTTATGATTGAACTTATCTTAATTTCCTTGTGTTAACAGGGGGACAAGGTGTGTGTGTGTGTGTGTGTGTTTGTGTATCAGCAATATAAAGCAATTTTTTTAATTAAGCCAATTACACACACACACACACACACACACACACACACACTGACAGGCCTGTGCGCTTATCTTTGGTCTGAAGTTCATCAGCTGCTGATTAACAGACTAATTCATCCTGTTTGATTATAACTGCTTGATAACTGTATAATAAAAATATTATAATATAACATAACAATAATAATATTGCATTAATATAAATGTTAATCCAGATGTTTCAAAACTTTCACCCTGACGCACCAGGACTTTATCCAACGTGGTGCAAGGGTCACTTTATCAATTCAATATTTTATAATATAAATATGTTATAATATAATTTTACAAGCTGTATTGCAGTTTTATTTTTACTATCACAATATAATAAATAATTCCCTGTGATTTACAATTACGCAAATAACTGGAACTGAACCGTGAATCAATGCATTAGGCCTCATCGAGCTGCAGCTGATTTAAATGGATAGATTTAATTTTCTATAGTTGCATTAATACATTTTCTTTACCTGCCAATGCAACACTTTAATAACGTTTCAATTAAAATATTTAAAGCTTTAAATAATGAGGAATAGTTTGTTTAAGTGTCAGAATCACGAGTTTGATCCAAATGTTAATTCGAAGCAAGAAATTAAATCTTTAAACCTGAAATGTTTTTTCCTCCACGAGGGAAATAAAACACGAGCGCGCGGATTTGCACAAAATATACAACTGAACTCAAAAGTTTAAATATTTACTGTTTTTATTTCCAGAAAAAAAACGTATAGGAAACTCGTCATTTAAATATATTTTTACAAAATAAAAAAGAAGACAATTCAAGATCCAATAAAAAAAAAAGCACCTGTTAAAAAACGTTTTTATCCAAAAGGGGGGGGGGGGGGATTAGGGGAAGAGTTTTTTTATCTACAACATTCTTTAGAAACGGATCTTCCTTCTTCCATCGCTGCAGAAACTCGGAGCTTCTGCTCGAATTGTCTGTTTTACCTGAGAAACCCGAGTTCACCGCGTCACTCGCTGCTGCTGTGCATGTGTTTGACCAGGGCCACGCGCTGAGTCTGTAGTTTCTGATACTCCTGCTGTAAACTGAGGAAGTGCGGGGCCGCCGCCGGGTGGAACAGCGCCGGGGAGCCGTACGCAGCTCCGGGGGTCAGCGGGGAGGCGTAGGCCGGACACTGGGCCGCGGAGAAGGGTTCGATGCCCGGCTGCGACTGGAGGAAAGCCTTGGCTGTGAGCGCGCTGCGGGAGAAGAAGCTGGACAGGGCCGGCAGGATGCTGCTGACAGGTGGGATGCCGGCGCACGGAGAGGGCGCGTGGTGATGGAGGTAAGGGTAGATCTCCAGGCTGGGCAGCTGCAGAGCCGCCGCGCCGAGGCCGTACGCCCCCGGGAAGCCGTGCAGTCCGCTGGGCTCCAGGTGCTGCTCCTTCAGCGGGTCGAAGCGAAAGTGCTGCCGCTTGAAGCGCTTCCTCCGCCGCAGGAAGCTCCCGTTCTCGAACATGTCCGAGGAGTTGGGGTCCAGGGTCCAGTAGTTGCCCTTCCCGGGGTTGCCGGGCTCCCGGGGCATCTTCACGAAGCAGTCGTTAAGAGACAGATTGTGCCGGATCGAGTTCTGCCAGGCGGGGAACTTCTCCCGGTAGTAGACGAAGCGGTGGCTGATGAAGTCGCAGATCTCGCTGAGGGTGAGTCTCTTCTTCGGACTCTGCAGGATGGCCATCGTTATCAGGGCGATGTACGAGTACGGAGGCTTCACCGACGTGGGACCTTTGGTCTTAGCGGGGGCACCACACTCCGGCACGGGGCTGTACGTGTCCCGGTCTCTACTCGGGCTGCTGGAAGCCTCCGTGCCTTGCTCCTTCTCATCCAGAGGGTCCGGCTGCTCCTCTCCGTTATCTTTGAGTCCTTCCCCTACCACGTCGATAACAATATCCTCCATGATGTCCAGACCCAATGTCATAGTAGACTTCCGCGGGTGAAGCCGACACCACCTGCCAACAGGTGGGACAGTGACAGCTCTTCTCCTGAACCGGGAAGCCTTTTTACGCACGACTCATCTCCATTCACAAAAAAAAGGAGCAACGGTGGAAAATCCGAATTCACTCCTCCCCCCCTACTTCTCTGGAACCGGATTCTCCAAACCGCAACACATCGGTGCTGATTTCCTGTATTTTGGTGCCTTAAAGCGCAGAAGTGCAGTCGGCGAGTGGTTGTGCGTAACGCGTAAAAGTGCGTGCGCTCTCCGAGGTGTCCAGCATCTTCTGCAACCTCCGCTGCTTTCCTGCGGGTCGGGTGGATGTGATGTCACGTCGAGGCGCGAGGAAAAGGATCCTGACCAATGGAAACGACGCAAATGGTACCAAGGAGGCCGATACACCAGCCTCCGAGCGCACTCTCATCATCTTCATCTTCATCATCATCATCACCCAAGCATCTGTGCCAAGTGGACGCGGGCGGTGGAAAACCAGTCTCTAAAAACATCCGTATGAACAACAAGGCAAAGCAGGAATTGTATCCGGAGAGAAGAGTTCTCAGTTTGATCAGTCTGAATAAAATAAAGTAGAAAAAGAAGCTTCTGATCATTTGGAACAATGTGATCCACCAACTTCTATAGAGGCGGCTCGTGAGCTATAACTTAAAAAAACTAAACAATGATTCAGAAGTTTTCCAGAGTGAAACAGAATAAGAAAGTTACGTGAAATGTTTTATTTCTATGTTAAAAACTAATTTTAAAAACGTATTTTTAATATATAAAAACAAGAAAGGGACCAAATAAAATACAAAATACTCTAGACACAATTAAGACTATTTGAGGACATCACATCACCGTCACGAGGGGGAGGGGGGGGGGGGGATTCCCCAAACACTTCTCTACGTGAGGCAGGGATTTAAACCCTAATCCCCCTGGAAGGCTCCTGCAGCCGCACGTTACGCACACACTTGTCGCACAATTACACGTTTTCACACGTGCAACAGAGGATACAAAAACTGCAATGACTGATTTTGTGCTGCTGGGGAAAATAATAATTTGTCGCCTGCAGCTCTGCGTCGCGGCGTCTCTCGGGTGAAGAGGTTCAGACTCGGGAGGTTCCGCTCACACCTCAGTTCCCCCCTCAGAACAACATATTGAATTGAAATATCCCCCGTGTGTGTGTGTGTGTGTGTGTGTGTGTGTGTGTGTGTGTGTGTGATTTAATCTGCATAACCTGAGATTTCTGAGGCAGAAAGTGCGCGCTCTGTTTTCCATTTGGGGCTCAGACCTGAAAGTCCGCAGTAACCCCGCTGGATTATCTTCTTTAATAATGGGCAACCGAGAGCAGGACGCTGATATCGGGATGAAAGTAATAGATTTTCACTTGCGCAGACATAAAAGCGGGGAGAGGAGAGGAGGGCGCTGCTGGTATCGTTGGGAGGCCTCTGGTTGTTTGTGTTTAATGATGGAGCCCTTTGTTGGGGATTCCCACATTTCCTGCCTCTAATCGTATTGATACCCCGGGGCAGAGGGGGGACTGGGTCCGGGCTGGGTGGGCTACACGGTACCAGGCTAAAGCTGCAGATGATTTCCCCAAATTCATCACGCATGTCCTCAGATTGGAAACAGCCCCCCCCCCCCCCCCCCGTGCGCGTTGTGTGGCTCCACGCAGAGAGCAGGGGCGTCAAATCCCCGCGAGAAGCCGAAGGTGAATGTGGCACCGAGGGTTCGATCGTGTGGAGTCCATTCTGATAGAAGATGGAAAAGGCCTGAATGGTTCCTGATGTTATACATTTGCAGATATGGCCTCCAATTCGTTTTAAATCCTGGTAATAAAGGACCCCCCCCCCCCCCCCCACCGTGACAAAAAGAACCCACGACCCAGTTTAAGGTGTTTTTCTTTCTCTTCTTATAAAACAGTTGAATCCACGAGGCCCCCTTCTTGTACGCACAGGTTCGAACAGCTCCATCTCACAGACAGCACCATTGTTAGCGGCTCCTATTTGTTTTGTATCGCAGATGAACGCGTGGGAGGCTGAGCAGCAGGCACCAGGGGCTCGGTGTAATAACATCATCTGGCAGGAACTAAACAGGCCCCGGGGATCGCGCTGGATCACGGTGGATAAATGAAGGTCAGGCTCCGGCGGCTGGATGAGGCTGAAGACCGGCTCCTTCAGTTAGAGATGTTTTCTTATCTCAGTGAAAACCTGAAGCCGTTCGCATGATTCAGGGACTGATAATAATGAGAAGAGTGTTTCTCATTGGGAGAGTTTGAAACTGCTTCAAAGGGCTGAGGTTGTTTTCACATCCTCCTCCTCCTCCTCCTCCTCCTCCTCCCCCCTCATCTTGATTCCCTTACAGTCTTGGCAGCGCACTGGACAATAATACAACGTGTAATTGAAGGTATCGTGAATCATAACTGCACAGAAACAAAAGTCAGAGGAGCCAAACACACATGTGAGACACTCAGGGCGGAAAACACTGACACCGCGTTTACGAGCTGATGAACTGACCCTGTCACACGCACGCGGATGCAACCTGTTCACTTCACTGTGTGAGACGGAAGCAGAAGATCTGAGGACCTGTCAATCACGAGAGAGTGGTAAATCTGACCGTTTGGCGACATCTGGTGGTTCTCAGTGGCTGGCCCCCGAAGTGCAGATCACTAAAACAACAAATCACAAAATACAACGAACAATAAATTAGAAAACAATAAAGAAAACACAATAAATAAGAAAACAATACAACAGAGAACAGCAAAATGTGTTTCATCAACTCTCTGAAGGTGGATTTTGTTGTGGGGACGTTGAATTCGAAGCTAACTGATCAATAATCAGAGTGTGGTGGTAAGAGAGAGAGTAAAAAGGAAATTCAGAATATATGTTTGAGTCTAATGATGTTTTTTAAGATGATTTTATAACTAATATTAAACTTCAGGATGAATTCAACAGGAATGATAATATTTATCTGGTAAAACATGAAGTTGGTTCAACCTCCAGCAGGAAAATGTGGCCTATTCATTCTCTTTTAACTCTAAAATCTAATTTAGTTCATTCAAATATTAATATTTTGAACAATGAGCTGATGATCCTGGATAAACAACATTATTTTGTTACACAACTTTTAAATGTGAGAGTAAAAACAATTAACAGCAGGAAAATTATCAATTAATTGACGTAACTGGAATTTATTTAACACCTAAAAGTATTCTGCACTAAACTCAACTAAATACGCTCCTTACCTCGTCCAGCAGGTGGCGCTCCTACACCAAATATAAGTTCTTGCTTTCCAAAGAAACATTTGGTGACATTTATTTCTAAACTTGTGAAGATGTGGACAGACACTAGACTTCATAACCACACACACTTATCCACCTCGGGACTTTAAGGTTCTGGAGACGTCTCCTCCTCCCAGACATCATCATGCTGTCAGACCCCTGACTGTTTAGAGAGTGTTTGACAAGTAAGACACAGAAACACACTGCACTTTGGGGTCAGGACACATCAGAGCTCGGCTGAAAACCTTCTGCCCTCTGCCAGACGCCTCTGGAACACACAGCGGAGTCTTCCAGCGTTTCTTTATATTAGGACTGACAGCGGCGGTTTGTCTCCAGTGTCGAGTTCACCCCTGAAGTCGGATGAGGCCTGAGGATGGAAGGAATGCACGAGCAGTGTTTTAAAGCCCAGTCAGGGGGTCAGGGTGCTGGCTGCTGCTGCAACAAGTGAGCTCATGAACCAGGGAGAGTGATGAGAGGAGGTGAGGCTGGGCCTGACGGAGGTGGACGGAGGTGTTGTTGGCATAATAACAACTAGTCTGACACCTCCTGTCACCCAGCGTTTGGTGAACGTGGGTTTCTCTGCCATGTTGTATATCTTGAACTCACCGTGTAAAATACTTTGAGTTTAAAAATTAGTTTAGACTGCAGCCGGGTCACAGGCGCCCTCACAGCATGAAGGTTCAAATCCCGGAGGCTTTATAAAACTCTTTAAATTCAGCAGATCCAGATTCTGATTTGGATCGAAGACGCAGATTGGCCGTTCACACTCTGTTCACTTCTCTTTTCTCCGTCCTGCTGCCTCAGATGTTATCGTATACAAAACGCATGTAGTGTTAATGACGTCATGTCGAAAGGGAGCCGTCACAGAGAAGTGCATGTGATGTGCATGTTTAGACGAGGATCTGAGGAATGAGAAGGTCTGAGAGCTGCTGGGACGCGATCGGGCAGATGCACAGAGTCGTGGGCGATGATGCTGAGCTGCAGCCACACACTTTCTTTCATGAGGCTGCTCCCAAGTCTGGATGTAAGAGATCTCAGAGGTCGAAAGGGGGCGAGACCACCTGGTTTTGGTAAGAACTGAACTTTAAGATGTTTTTTTCTTCGACTGAAACCTCAGAAAACCAAACTTCTCCTCTTACTGAGCACAAATCTCCTCACAGCTGCAAAAATCTCCCGGGTTTACTGAGCGAGATGTTCTCACACGCACACAGAATCTTTCTGAAGGTGCTGGAACATTTGTCAGAACTGTTGCTGTGGCACAAAGGCACCGCAGTAAATTACTCCCTGACATCTGAAGCAAGTGGTTGGGTCACATGCTCTCTCGTTGCAGGGAGAGGGGCCACACAGCAACTGGTCCCAGGACGCCCGGGGGGTCACGACCTCTGGGGGCTGCAGTGTGTATTTAAAGGTCAGGCTGCTACAGCGAGGGCCTGGTGTTCTCCCAGCTCCGGCCCCTTCCTCAGCCATCAGCACCCGACTGACGGACACACACACATGTGCACGAGGGGATTTGTAGATGAATGAGTGTGTTTTTATTATTTTATTACCTCCGTCAGGGAGGTTTTGTTTCCAGTCGAGTTATTTTAGCAGGATTACGCAAAAACTACTTGATGGAAACTTCGAAGGATGTTGAACCGTTCAGGGACAAAACCCATTAAAAGTTGGTGCAGATCTGGATCAGGGGTCAGATCCAGATATTTATGGGTTTGGTGCAGATCCAAATAAAATGACAGATCTAGATCTTGTTTTTTTGTGTTTTTCTTGTACATGATCTGGTTGTAATATTCTTGTAATTTGGGACATGTGTTAATGTGGTTTGAAACATATAAGACATGACATATTATCATCTTTACATCTTATACATATTTAGTCTGCATGTGCACACACACTACACGCTGCTGGATAAATCATACACACATGGTTTTATAAATATATATTCTTGAGTTTTACACATTCACGGGCACAAGCTCACACCAGCCGCACTCGGCCACCTGAGATTTCTGTTTCTTTAAAGAGGAACCAGGATTCAAACCTTCTTAAAGCTTTAAAAATAGAAATAAAGGTAAATAAAACCAACTAAAAAGGACAGTTTTCTGCAGGACAGTTTTCTGCAGGACAGTTTTCTGCAGGACAGTTTTCTGCAGGACAGTTTGCTGCAGGACAGTTTGCTGAAGGACAGTTTTCTGCAGGACAGTTCGCTGCAGGACGTCCACTGACACTCAAGCTCACACCGGTCCCCCCTCGGCCACCTGATCCCGACGCCCTCAGCTGTGATTCTAAACACATTCCAGGGGTGATTCCCACCGGACAAGTTCAACGCTGACAGATACATTCCTGCACCGACATGCCATTCACACACCCACCTGGTCCCTGTGAGCTGCCACATGCTCCGGAGGCTCCGCTGCCGCTCCGTGACCCCTCTGACCTCGGACAGCCGCTGCAACACAGGCGCAGAGAGGATTGATTGAGACACATAATAGACTTGTTTCATTTGTGGTGGACGCTGTGCCCTCTCCGCTGGTTTTTCCACTGCTAATGTCTGGAGAATGTATTTTTGTTGGCGCAAGACTGTTTTCTCTGGAAGTGCAGGATGACAGGCGGCAGGAGGTTCCAGTTTTTCATTCTTGCTCCGCGGCACGAACCCACACGTACAGCGCTGCACTGAACTCCTCATCCAGGGGCAGGATGAGCAGGTTATATGGACAATGTGAGACGTAACTCGTGCACGTTGCTCCAGATCAGTTGTTGACAGACGAATGTGAGTAAATTCGAACAGAAGGGAAACGGCTCTTCAGTAGGGTCAGTGTCACAAAGTAATATTGAAGTTATGTCTTCAAAACTCAATAAACTTCACTTCTTCAGATTTATGGATTTTAGACTTTCTAGCACAAACCCTGTGTTGGTTTTGGAGAAGGACGAAGTATCAAAAGGCCAAATTGTGTTAGTTCTGCTGACGTGACACTGAGGTGACACATCTACTCTGGAGCTAAAAGTTTGAAAAGTCCTGTATAAGTTTAAAAACTCCGGCGCTGCGTTTCAGTCCAGACGGGCAGAAACTGAGATGTTTGGAATCTATGACGTCGACGCTGACAACTGCTGCAACATCAGGGTCATCATCAGGGTTGAACACAACATGGATAATTAGCTGGAAGCGTATCTGACCCTGTTTGCTCTTGCTAACAATGCAACAGGTTCTCCTCAGACTGGAACTCACAGGTGTATCCACCTGTCAGCGTGACGTTACGATCTCAAGCAGTAACAAAGGGCGGGCAGGTTCTGACAAGTCCTGCATGTTGGAGTCAGGACTTAACATCGTGTACGGGAACATTTCATCAGGAAAGAAAAGGTTTTATAATCAGCTGTGACAGGGTATCGATGACTGTATCAGGGTGAACGTGGGAAAAGTGCTGAGCTGGGAAGAGAACATTTCCCTAAGGCTCCAGAGTCCGAGCTTATTGATGAGCCAAAGAAAACAGGAACCAACGAGACGACTTCCTGTCCGAACTGATTTGTATTTTCTAAATGATTAAACCTTTATTGCTGTTGACTTCACTGGACAGTTTCACAGTCGAGCACCGGGAGGGAAAGTGAGAGTGAAATACAACGAGCTGTGTGTGAGGTGTTGGTCTGAAAAGGAGAAGTGATGAAAGACAGATGAAAAGCACATTTAGCTGTACAATTTAAATATATAATAAACAGGATTAACGTTGATCTTGAATGGTTTGAGGATTTCACTGGTATTTCACCTGCACCACCAACACGACTCTCACCAGTTTCAGTTGTACTTTGTCCTAAATTAAGATCAGGAGCCTCGGTTGAGTCAACACTCGCCTGACAAGCTGCGTGATTAAAAGCCTCATAATGTTTATTACACAGCTGCTAAAATACACAATGTGAACACAACTGATCCAGCAAATGTGTGTTTAGTGGGATATTTATGGCCCAAGCGGAGCCACAATAACACAATCAATGGCACCAATATTCTGATATTAACCCGATAAAGCCAACGGGTCAGAGTCATCATCAGATTATTCTCTGTGACATATGGACATGGATTATTCTATTAACAACTAAACACACAGTTATAAAAACAATGTCTTATTCAGTAGAAGGTCAACATCAGAATGTTTGAGTCCATGTAAACGTGATCAGTGTCTTTTTAAAACAGGTTTATAATCACATATAATAAACATTTCAAGTTTGAGACTTTAATCTGTAAAACTAATGAGCTGAAACCATCAAGATGCTTTGATCTGGACGTTTTCCATCTTTTAATTCTACTTTATTCTGTTTCATTGTGTATGTACGTGCTGTGCAGACCTACATGTGTCTGCTTTGCCCTTTTAATCCCTTTGCAGTGTCGCCCCCATTTTCCTCCTGCACCCAGCACCACGTCCAGAACACGTGTTCCCAGAACAATGAAGACATTGAGTGGAGCCATCATCCCCCTGCACCCCTGGTACCCATAAATCTTCCCCCGAGGTTCAGAGGAGAAAATTCCTGCAGACGCACCGGACCTCACGCTCGTCTGATCTGACCGGGTTTGGCACGCACACGCGCACACACACACACACACACACACACACACAAATGCACGCACAATTGTATGTCATTATTCAGGTGCACAACCTGATAGACCTGGTTAAAAACAGGAAACAATGCTTGTCAGATGAAAGGATTTCTAATAACGATGTGGTTAATAATGTCTCAAACCCGACATCACCTCAATCGTCTCAATTTCAGGACTTAAAATGTTAATTTCATGTAATATGAGTAAATAAAATTCTCACACACTAAGTTTGCTTGTTATCCTGAGGATTTTACACGATGAAACTTATTAATCTCTGGAAACTTGAACCAAAAGAAACAATGACCACGAAACGTTGATGTTGGACCAAAGGTTGACGATAAAGACGTCGGGCAGGAGCTGAGCGGAGCTAAACGGTCTTAGAGGACGTGATGATATTCACACTGTGTGAAGCTGTCCACTTCACTCAAACGGTCACGGAGTAGCTCTTAAGTGGTGAAAGTCACAAATCAATCCAGACTACACACACACACACACACACACACACACACACACACACACACACACACACACACACACACACACACAGGCTTGGCAGCAAAGCCTCAATCACACGATACAAAAATCCCTCACAAGCTGAACAAGCTCCACGATCTGCACTGAATTCTTTCTTTTGTGCAACTCGAGCTTTGTGCAGAACCTTTTTAAGCGGAGTCATGTGAAAGGGAAGTAAAACAGGCTCCAAGTTCAAATAAACCAAATCTGCTTGAAGTCTATAAATCACCTAGTTTGTCAATGCACAGGATTTTCCTCTGACCTCAGTTCAGTGACTTTTAAATCCCCGTCGTCTTTTCAAAGGTCCTCACTTATATAAGAGATATAAATCTTCTGAACAAAAGAAACGTCGGCGTCTGAGTCAGCCTCAAAATTCAAAAAAAAATTTGCCAACTCTTCCTGTTTTACAGTGCGCAAACATGTGGGCGAAGGAAGGAGCTGCACATGTTGTGTGTCATTGTGTGAGTCTGCACATGTTGTGTGTCATTGTGTGAGTCTGCACATGTTGTGTGTCATTGTGTGAGTCTGCACATGTGAGTGAGGTAGCTGTGATTAGAGGGTGGCACTGCACTGTTCCCTTCAGGCCAGTGCGCCCTGTTATTTTCCCCTCGTCAGCCCGTGCTCTCAACTGGGAGGGTGGGTCCGTGACCTCCCTCCCACGCACAACCACGGGAGAGGGAGGCGCCCGCTTCACACAAGCCTCTTTAGTGACCACAGGAGAGTTCACAGGACCCCCCCCCACCCCACCCCACACACACACACACACAGGCCTCCGCAGCCCCCAGCAGAACTCCTCAGAGCTCGTAGAGAAGAGCTTATCACTGAGCTGCATCCTCCACTCTCTCCTCCTCACTGTCAACAGACTCCAGCTCGATCTGGACTCATGGGAGTCGTCAGGAGCGATGCGGCGACACCGAGGTCACGTCAAACTTTCAGGGATCTCCTTGACAACACTCGCCAAGTAAACACAGACGCCAGAGTATTTGTAAATAAGCGAACCGGAAACTCTCGCTGCTTTCAGACATGCACTGAACTCCGGAGAATCTCCTGACATCGTGTGGAGGATGCACGTGAGTGAGAGGCTCCGGACTTTCTGCGGAGTTTCTCCAGAGGATTCCTCACAAGCGAGTGGGCGTGTTGACGTTGTTTCTAACACACAACAAACAAGTAACTCTGAGAGCTTTGGGTGATAAGGGACGAATTAATACATCACTTCCTGCCTACATGCTGCCCCCCCCCCCCCCCCGAGATGTCTGTGTTGTTTTGAAAGTCCAGACTGAATTCTGTGCTCATCTTCCAGAGTTCATGTCTGAGGACGGCTACTAAGTCTCCTCCCTCCCTCCCTCCCTCCCTCAGAAACCCTGAAAGGACGGCACCAGCGTGGAGCCCTGTTTAGCCGGGTCGCCCTCTAAACACTCAGGGAACCATCTCACGGAGGGAGCAGGGGAAAAAAACAACAAGTAATAAAAAGGCCATTGTGATGCACACAGTGGACCCAGTTTAAAGTTTGGGTTCATTGAGCTTTTAAATGGAGTCAGAAGAATAAACTGGACAGTGGAGGGACTCAAGCTCATCAGCAGCACAATGAACTGGCGTGACGCCGGGGTTCCGCTGTCTGCACTTGGCGGTCTGATGCCTCCACGGGACAAACGCTCCCCGACTACCAACGTTCTTTTGATCGGAACTAGAACTAGAACTAGAACCACAGAGTCCGGACGGACAGGAGAACGAGTTTAGACTGAACACAACAATGCAAAGGACATCGTAAAGATTTAAACACATAGTAGTTTGCAGGTTTTATCATTGTAGTGTAATGTTGCTTCCTTGCTATACAACCTACATTTAAAATAAATCTCTTATAGTATCGTTGGCATAAAAACCTTTTCCATCACTTCATATTAAAATTACACATTTTAATAAAGAAGACGGTTTTTCCAATTCAATCTAAATGTGGTTTAGGAAAATATGACCCACTTCTTTATTTCTGAAAAGTGATAAAAACCCGAGTCAGCTCTGATTCCATCCAACATTGAATTCAGACGTGGACCCCACAGGCCGACCACACATTCCTGCCCCAGCAGTTCCCAGACTCCCTCTGCAACTGAAACATCACAGGAAAGGAAACTACGAGCCAGAAAACACCAACACTTGAAAAAATGATCTTCCCACTCGTCCGTCTGGGGGAGACAATAAACGAGCTTATGGGGAAATGAGGATGACACATGAGAGTGTTTATTCTTTCGAAGAGGCATCCTGCCTGAAGCCTACACGAAGTTTCTACTTCTGGTAGATACAGTATTTCACACACACGACAGCAGACAAAGAGAAAAGAAAGACTGATACTAAAACAAAATGAAACACACACACACAAGAGGAAAAACAAGAGTTGGCATCAGGCTTCAAATACAAACCACAGTGTGAAACACACGCCTGTCTGCTGCCTTGGAGAATTGTGGTTGAGAGTTGGTATGTGACTCAAGCTGATCAACACTTATCTGGGTCAAACCTCCGCTCGCTGCTCGCGCCCCCACGGCTTCTGCAAACCAGCCCCTGAACACCAGGGGGGATTCATGTCATTGAAGCTGCTTTCAGACGAGCACCGACCTCTGCAGACGCTCCGTATCTTCTGCGGAGGTGGTGCAGTCTACAGACTTTCTCCACCTGGAACTCTGAGTGTAATATCAGTAGAACTCCAGGAGAATTCGATGTGAAAAGAAAGCAGAGGATCCTTTAACCCTTATCCATTTCACCCTTACACTCACATTCACCACGACTGAGTGGGGGGGGGGGGGTTGATGATGCTTCTAACACAAATAACCTTGTTGTCTTTCCTAATTAGCACAAAAGTTCACCCGGGTGCCACATTTCCATCGGAGCCGATTGGAGCCGATTAAAACCTGAGTCCATTTGAGTGATTAACAGTCTGTTGCAGACAGGAGCCAGATGTTCACAGTTGTCAGTGGGGTTTTTGAACAGTGGAAAAGGGGCTTTTTCTCTTAATGTCACAATGGTAAAGAAAGTAAAAAAACAAATCTCGGGTTAAACAAGAAAATCCTGGTAACAAAGGAACAAACAGCACCTGGAGGACGTTACTGTCAGTCCAGGGTACAAGTCCTTTTATCACGGTACGGCTCAGTCTGTCTCTTCTGAGCTGTCAGGAATCCATCAGCCGGGTTTCTAATGCCCACACAGCGTCCCTCGGTGTCCTGTCGGGCCCCCTGCAGGCAGCAGCTCAGAATGCAGTCCGTTGAGGTTGAGCTCAAGGTATTTATGGGATGTTTTTTTTAAAGGAGGAAACATGGGGGGGCTGTTCACATCACAAGCAGAGACGCTGGGAACCCGAAACACAGTTACATCACTTCAACAAAGAAGAACTTCACAGAGCCAGTGAGCACTTTTCATGTTTTGATGCCGTTCAGACCCGGGTTCTGTTTCTCGTCCAACATGTCGCTGTTCCCTCGTATAAAGACCCCCCCCTCCCGTAACTCGGTATTAATCAAGCTCAGCTTATTTGAAAAGAGCAGGAGGGAGGGCCGCTCTCCTCCTGCCGTGTTATACAAGCTGTGATTAACTGTGACATAAGACAGAAGAGGGGATAGCGGGGAGGCAAGGGGGCTCTGTTCACCAGGAGAAACACGACTTGTTTGTAGTTGGCTGACTTTATCTTATCAGGAATCACACGCTCTGTTTAGTGTCTCCTTCCAGAAGATGCAGAGAACAGGTTTACAGTGAGAGGTGGAACCCCACAGCTCTGCAGGCTCATACCTGTTTGTTCTAATGTGATGTTAACACAGTGATTCCCAATCTGAGCCGCTGGTGCCTCGGGTGCCAGGAGGAGAGATTGATGAGTAAGTCAGTTTGAAAGAGGAACTAAAAGTAATGGATAAACAATAAATAGGTGTTTTGGCCAAACTAACTTCTTCCTGCATGTTTGAGCCTCTCGTCCTGATGCAAAGTGAAGTCAGTGAAACTGGGATTATTTTACAGATGCTTTCTGAACAGAAGATTTGAAAAAAATTGTCTGGGAAACAATGACGCTGCAGTTTACATCACAAGATATTTTGTAAAACTTTTAAAAAACGCAGGGGACAAGGCCTCAAAGTGGCAAAAGACCATTTCTTGCTTATTAATTGAGCAAAACAACTTCACTATTACTTTAGTGAAAGTTATTACATCATTAATAATAAGTAACACGTAGTAATGGTTATAGAACGATGACACCATCAAGGTACAAGCCTCCCTTTCACTTCACAAGGTAAAGAATATCCTGGGGAAATGACGGACAATGGAAATGTGTCCTCCACAGCGAAACCAAAACAGAAAGAGGAGAACACTGGTTTTCCCCGGTAGATACGTGCAGCTTCCCCCAGGTAATGGAAACATGATGTTGGTGATGGAGCAGACGAGAGTTTGAGGTTTTTGTTTTGTACAAACTGTGGCAGAAACATCAGCTGCAATAAATGACGTCACTGCCAGTTGAGCTGGGAACCACAGTCACCACAGGCCTCTGCTCAGTTTGTGTGTGTGTGTGTGTTTCTGCAGGTTTCGTCCTCACAAGCACAGAAAAGGTAAATGTGGGTATTAGCTCCATTATATTTATTCATTTACACGTATAATTTAAAACTTCAACAGGAGGTTATATTGTGATTAAGACGTATACGTGTTCACATAATGAGACTTAGGTTCTTTACGTCTTAATTCCGTCATTGCTTGTTCCAGGTTAAAGTTAATCAGATCAGGTTAATATCAGAATAAGACCAATAAGAGGCGTGTTGAGGGATTCCTCAGGGCTCCGACTCGGGCAGTGAACAAGGACATGTTTCATAATTTTCTAGAAGAAAGCTGCGCAGCCGGAGAGACGGTGCAGAGGACAAAGGAAAGTCGCAGAGAGCCAGTGAAAGTACAGTTTGTACAAGAAGAGAGTTGCGGCCTCTTGTTCCGTCTCCATGGTGCTGCAGAGTGTTTTCACCGGACCTGGCCCCGTGCCTACGCAAACACCACCCCCCCCAGACCGTGACTCCCCATGACCCCTCAACCCTCCCACTAACCCCCAGATGTCAAACAAGACCACAGCTGCATCCCAGAGTCTGAGGGGAGAGGGAGGGCGAAGGCCGAGGAGGGCACTTCTTCCACTTTTAGATCACTGGGAGGATCTTCAGAATAATTCATTTCTCTTTAAGTGCAGTGTTTCGGTCTTATCGACCCTTTTTTCCTCAAACTGCGTCCGACCAAGGGGCTGGATGGAGTTTGTCTCTGCAGCTGGGAGGTCGGCTTCCCTCTGGGACAATGTGAGGATATGAGTGTTTGATGACAGCTCGTGATAAGGAGCTCTGTGTGTGTTGTGTGTGTGTGTGTGTGTGTGTGTGTGTGTGTGTGTGTGTGTGTGTGTTCTCCAGAACACTGCCACCATCTTTCAGGCCTTGGAATTTTATTTCTAAACATCTTTCTTTTGTTTAATAAATCATTGAATCATCTACTTATTGTTCAGCTGATACTCAACTGCTGCTCTCTATCTAGTATTTTTAAGCATCGCAAGATAAAATAAAATAAAATCCTTTATTTGTCCCACTTTGATGTGAAAGAATGAATAGAAACATAAATAAAAGTAATAAATAAGTAAAAATATAATATAAATGCAGGGAAATATAAATAATATACAATGTAAATATAGACAGTATAACAGGATTGCTCATGAGAGGTTTAATGCACAGATAGAAAATGAGTATTGCACATTTTCACTATTCATGAATGTGCACAAATCTTTCAAGGACGATTCCGTGAGTCGAAGCTGCACCAGGAAGTCAGCGTGTACGACTACAATGAAAAGGTGAGTTTACAGTTGGTCTATGTTTCCTCTGCTGCTCCACAGGACGGATTAAGTCTGTTATGTTTTCAGATTTCAGCGATTACAGGGATGAACATTGTTTTACCAGAAACACGCCGATGGTTGAAATTCCTACAGATCAGCTGGATCCTGTGTGACCCTCCAGAGAGTCACAGCTCAAAAAATCCCTAAATCCAGAGCCTGGTGGATCCTGGTCTGCCACACTGACCTTTGGGGTCAGCGGCAACAACAAGGGACAGAAATAGCTCAGGCTGCACAGCTGAACGTGAGAGAATAAACTGTTTCCTGTTTTGTTGAGCTCCTTCTCTTTGTGCCCCTCTCACATTGAAAAAGGACGCCCTCTCTCCCCGTGATGACGGACGGGACTGCGTCATACAACTGAGCAAATGGCTTTCACAGTCACAGCATAATCTGTTGTTTGGACACAAACTGAAAACACAGCCGTACACTGGCAGTTAGAGGGAGTTTCTCTGCGAGGACTCCTCTTTCTCCTGGTTGACCTCAGGCCACAGGTTTGCAAACTCACTGGATGTGTGGTTTCTGCACCCAAACGCCATGAATCCACAAGTCGGGTGCATCGCTGCCACGACTGTGACACAATGCGCAGGGACAACGGGGCAGTTTACGGTAATGTACGTGCCCCGTTTCCCGTGCAATCACAGGAAGGGAAGCGGACTCATCCGTGGTCAGCGAGGCCATGTGTTTCCTGACCCGCTTTCAATAATTAGCAAACACGCATCCTCCTGCAGGCATTTATCTGCTCCCTGAGCCCACATCAAGGCCTCGGACTGTCCTCGGAACAATGGGCTCAGGAATCCCTCTCTCCGCTCTCCAAGTCATTTAGATAACTGTATCTCTGTGTCTAGACACACGGGACACGTCGCTGGTATCACTCGTTGAAACAATGCTGTGTTAATTACTATTAGAGTGACCCTGGGCAACACAACAAACACCGAGCAGAGACGGGGAATTCGAACATTGTTTCAGAGAATTTGCAGATTGACCCTCTGATTACCGGTGTTTGCTCGGAGATGAGAACCCACGTGTGTTTGTCGGAGGTAGAACATTTACATATTCTAATGCAAAGGACGTAGGAGAGAAAGAGAAACACACAAAAAAACCTATTCTTGATGCCAGCTCCCGTCATAAGGGGATTTTTTGGGGGCGGGGATTACATGTATCAGCACCAGAATCTGGCAGGTCAAGAGACACCCACGACATTCCAGACCTTCACAGTGAGAGCGAAACTAGTAAGTAATGACTTCCTGAGAAAATGCATCGCAAGAACTGTTACCACTTCCCTTCATTTCCCGTCTCATCTTTCATGTTCGACTTGTGAGGATCCCAGAGGACAATGTGCAAAGTCCCAGGCCCACCAGCGCTTTTTTTCATAATTGGCTGAACACTTTGGAGCGAGGAGAGCAGAGCGAGGCAGGAAGAGGAGTGAGGAGGTTTCAAAGTGGGCCCTCGGTGACGAATGGGTATTTTCCAGTCGTGTTGTGCCGGCTGGGTAATTATGAGGTCCTGTGCTTTACTAGAATCTTGTGCAAAGTGAGAACCCTCATGTGGCTAACCACCCATTACGTCTACCGCTGCTGTTCTTGACACAAACCAGCTGATAGGACAGGGAAGGAAAAGTGTGGAATTTAGGCAAAAGTTCATATCTTCTCGTTTGGATTTTGGCTTTTTATAACGTCTAGTAAAATGGAAAGAAAAGTTAAAAAGTTGTGCTGCAGTGGAAAGACGTGCAAAGATAGGTTGAGAATGGTCACTGCACTAATTTGCATTTAAAGAGGAAGTGAAACCAGTGACCGCCCCTTCAACAACCCAGCACGCCCCTGCTGGGATTCTATATTTATTGTCATGCCTCCTACGCAGTAAATCTTATGTATATAAACGATAAATGTAGATTTCCATCAATCATGCTCATGCTATATATAGTCGTGGAGAGCAGCCATATTTCCTTTGTGATGCAACGTGCTGTCCACATGTTGACCAGTACAACAATGACCTGAAAACAGTGAAGTCATGGGAAACAAAACACACACACACCCACCTCAGACTGCGGCAGAGCGACGGCAGAGCGACGCGATTAACATTAACGGCGCCGGTCCCTCTGGAAAGGTCTCGGGCAGCCTCCACTGGAACTGGGAACAGACGTGAAGGCTCCTGCTGTGAAAATGAGAGCGAAGAGACAAGAGGCCGAGGTGTTTACTCACATTTTTATTACATGTACATTAAGCTTCATTAAGGATTAAAGAAACGATCGAGGGAGGGGGAAGTCATGTTTTATAAAAACAGGTTCAAGCACCCTACTGGCTTTCAGCTGCGTTTATTTAATGTCATGTTCAGCCCCCCCCCCCCTTCGCTGTCAAACTGTGAGACTGGTTGGACAGCACGGTTACGACCTTTTTATAAACCTGCCAGGCTATAAAAACAACAGAGGAAAAAAGAAAAGCATGTTTAAAATGGCCAAAGAAGGCCAGAGTCATATGGTGTGTGTGTGTGTGTGTGTCTGTGTGTGTGTGTGTGTGTGTGTGTGTGTGTGTGTGTGTGTCTGTGTGTGTGAGACAACCTGAACAAACATGGAGGAGGGAACAGAGAGCACCTTTAACGTCTGAGATATTTGAGATTTGTTATTAATAGTATTTTAGTATTTGTGTTGGCAAATTCCTCTTTTTTGTGGCCTGTTGGAACAAATACCTTTGTGCCAAGTTTTCATTTTGTCAAAGAAGTTTTGACATTATCAGTTACTGACTCTTTGACTGTTCACATCTTAGGTTCCTTCACATGAGCACAGTCACTATTTCCAGCTGAGATCTCTGGAGCACCAGGCTGTGAAGGGATTTTGATGTAATAACAGCGTAATATAATATCTGTGTTTATCACATGAAGCAAACTGGCTCTGAAAATCTGTTTTTCCATGACCAAGGTGAAAGGAGGAGCTGTAAACCACAGACCTCTTGAAATGACAGTTTTTATTGTTTTATCATCGTTGGATCTATTTTGTCTGGTCACATCTAGAAACACTGGAGGAGTTGCGTGGTGAGATGTAAGAGTGACACTGCAAAGACACATTTCCACTGGTCATAAAACCCACAAACATCTGGAGTTTGTCTGCATTGTGAATGGGTTCAATCATCGTTCTCTCCAAGGTCAAAAGAGTCCTCGGTAGACGCAGGGTTTTATCGGCGCCGATCAGCGGTGATGGAAACGCGACACCCGGGTGAATTTGGCGAGACGACGAGGTGAGAGAGCGTCTTGGTGCATTCGTGACTTCGAAAACATGATGCAACAGAAAAGCAAACTTCTCTACTGACAGCGGGAGAAGGGTGAAAACAAGAGGAGTGGTCCAGTCCCTGTTCCCGAAGACAAAACAGCTGAACTGGGAACATTCAGTACATTTTACTGCTGAACTGCAGGAAACTGGTTTTCATGTGAAAAGCTCTGAACATGATGGACAAAAGAGGAAACACACAAAAAAAAAATAACAGGAAACCTTGACGTGATAATGCCGAGTGTTTCGTGACCCGCACACATAAAGATTGACAGGTCAGGAAAGATTTGGTATCCTTGCCCTCTGGTCCGATTACACTGTGATATTATTTTATCTGAGATATAAAGATATCCGGAGGGAAAAGAGGTTGTTTTCCACTTTTTAAAAAGTTCTCACGGCTCAAAGTTCAGGTTACGTAATAAACTGGTTATTTAGCTTCACCCTCATGCAGCTTTTCTAAAACAAACATATGACGCGGCTCATTATTTAGGATATTCCACCATCTTAAACAGCAGTAACTCAAAATGAGAGCTGCATTATCAGCATGTCTTTGTCTGAGGCCGTCGAGCACTGCAGGGGAAAAGACGTTCACACATTTCTAGAAGCACGAGTGAGAAGACAAGTGAAGGGATGAAGTGTGATGTTCTGCGGTGAATCACCTGCTCCACCCAGAGTCACTCAGAGCCACTGGCCTCCGCCTTTACCAGAAAGCATCAGGTCATGTACACAGAACAAAGAGTGTAGTACTGTGTGAGAGGAATCGTCTGTGGGCCTGTTCCGCTCATGCACCGGTCAGCGCAGCGTAGCCAGCCGCAGCTGGACACTGCAAATATGTCACCCGTCATCGAAATGCTCTCCTGGTCTTTACAACCGGCACAAAGACGAGCTGGAAGTCTGAAAAAAGCCCAAATCCTCTCTTTGTTTCTTGTCGGTGACCGCGGCTCGCTCTGCCCTCCGCCTTTTCATTTCACAGGTGTGGCTCGGGTCAGACATGTCAGCCCAATATTTGTCCCTGGGCTGTTTGTGACTCAGCTGCAATTAGTCTGTCTGGGGCTAGTGTGCAAGTGTGTGTGTGAGTGTGTGTGTGTGCAATTGGTAGTTGTGTAGAAGAAGTAAACGAAATGGAGAATCGTCTGTGGTGTTTCTGTGGAAGGTGTGAAAAACTACTTTTTCTTCTTCTTTCACTAAACCTGTGGTGAATCAACATTCTTTGCATTTCCTCTCATTGGAGCCAAACCACAAACTACTAACGTGACCACCATCAAACTCTCTGCCACAGTTTCCTGAGGAAATACCCACAGCCTAAAAACTGCCCAACAGAAGGGGGAGGGTGGGGGGGGGGGGGTGTAATCTTGCAAAATGAATGGTTCAAATATTCAAGGAGCTGGACGGAGAAGAGGAGGTCACTCGTGATACGGGAGAATCATGATCGATGCCTGGCTCGGACAGAGAGGGAGAGTTTTCTCCAGGAGACGCAACATGTGCCGAGCAGACGCCCTCAGAAGAGTTAGGTCCTAACAACACACACATGGCAGCAGGGCCTCTGACTGACGGAGATAGCTGGAGGCAGGATCATCTCATTAAAACCGCTGGTATCCAAACAAGAGCTGAAATCCACTCATGCTCAATCATCTCCCCTCACAAGCTTTCCAATAAAACCTGAAACAAAACCTTCCCCATCTGATCTCAGAACCGCACTCGGCTCGCAACGCTGCAGTGATCCGTTTGTAGTGATTAGGCTTCGGATGCGGCTCTGAACCTGGTGCGGGAACAATGGATAAACATGTGACTCAGAGCGAGGACAGTGGGGAAGAGATCGGGGGAGATAATTGGTTTGAATTGATACAAGACGAGGACGGCTGGAGCTGTTTCCAACGGAGATCCGACCAAAGAACATTTTGGATCTCGTGGGCTAATCATGGTCATAGTAACAGCAACCATGTGTTGAAATAAATTACCTTCTGCGGTGATGACACAGCTCCTCTTTCACTTTGGACAGCTCATCATAATAAACAGTGAAGCGGCAGGAGACTGTCGGTTTCCAAGCAATATCAGAAACACACACTATCGCTCGGAGCTGCGAGTCTCTTCTGTGAAAGTGTCCAGACGAGATGGATTTGTCTCGTGTCTGCGAACAGAAAGGTGCGTCGGGCTGCTGGCGTTCGGTTTGAGAGAGGTCACGGTTTCTCAGCCCAGAGGGTCAGACATGAGGCTGGGGAGAATAAACGTCTTGTTTCCTGGTCGGGTTTTACAGTGGAATACCTCACATACCTTCACAGCTCACTGTAGCACAGCTGGGACTCAAACCAGCGGGGGGGGGGGGGGGCCGGGTTCCTCTGGCCCCATGTGGTCGGCCAGAGTCACAGAGAAAACCATCAATCACAGGGACAAGGCTCCCACAACTGTCTCTTTCATATCGGAAGTCAACGATATTTCAATATCACCCCACAGACGTTTTGTTTCAGTTTAACCTATTTCTGGAAAATAGGGTCCAGACATTTTCCTGCTCGATTCTCACACAGACAACTTCTGCAAAAAAGTCTGCAGCAAATGACTCAGACCTTCGTGTCCTCACCTACAGCCCCTCGGGGAAATATCCAGAGATCAGAGCATGTCTGAAAGCAGCTTTATAAATATCAATTGTCAAATCGGCACAGTTGACTTCACGTTGCGTTTATCTAAGAGGAACATATCGTGAGAATAATGTTTTATTTCCTTTTTGCACAAATTACTGAGAAATGACATGAGATCAGCCGAGCATGTGAGTGTGTGTGTGTGTGTGTGTGATGTGTCTTATGTGCTGTGAAGATAAAAGTGAAGATGAAGTGCGTATGTGTGACTAAATTACTCTGAGGTATGAATCAAGCGTGCAGCCTGCAGACAAGTTCAATAACCAGAGTTTCACACTGTGACACAGGGTGTGTCTTGGTGTGTACAGTATGTGTGATAATCACACACTCTATACAACGTGTGCGTGCTCGCACTCTTTACAAGTACGTGTGAGTGTGTGCGCGCCTGCCGAGCTGGTTTTAATAGGTTCCAGAGGTTGAACTGTGTCAGCCAATAAAAACACAAGAACCCACAAAATGTTGTGCAATTCACTTCCTGCAGCAAAAGGTTTATTGGCACAACGAGTGCCAAAGAGAGATGACCTGTTCTGTGAGTTACGTGCACAGGCTTATAGCGATTATACCTTGCTCCAGCCACAGGATACGACATAGGAAGGAGAGTCAGAGCAACAGAACACGCATGGCGCAGGACAAGAGGCTCAGGAGACGCTGCTGGTCCTGTTTTAGTTTGAAAACTCTGGGACAAGGTTTAAGTCTGGACGGAGAAAAACAGAGATGTTTGGAAACAAAGACGTGGACACTCACAGGCGGCTGTTGATTCTGTCTTTTTCACAAAGTGGCCTTCACTGACTCAACTGGCTTCAGCTTCCAGTGTCGGACACAACATGGATAAATAATTACAAGCGTTGCAGTTAAATTGTGTTTACATGTGTAGGAGACGAGTTATCACTTGAGCAATCTGCAGCAATTCCTGTGACCAGCCAGACATTCCCACTTTAAGTGACTGGTCACGTGATGGGTTTTCAGATGTGTTAGTACGGTTGTGGATTCAAACCGATGTGCTCGAGTGGACAGAGATCATTTTGCAGCATTTTGTTGTTTTCAAACTAAAACACAACAGTATGGATATAGTCCTAAAAAGTATCCCTGATCCAAAACCCTGCAACCAGAGAGAGAGCTCATCTACAACCCGGTCATTTAAAAACAATCATCCTTATCTTCTGCTCATTACAGCGACTTATCTGATAAAACACACTCCACATGCTTGAAGTGAAAGTCTGACGCCCACAGACGTTTAAAACCCATCCACAGTGCCTCCCTTTCTCTTTGGGGCTTTTTATGACGGACTCACATGAAACCAGAGAGGGAATAACAATACTTTTGGTGTCAGTTAAGTACAGGATCAGTGAGACGTACCCGGCCTGGCCTCTGATGGTCTGGGTGAGCCAAAGAGCCTGGTTTCCCCTGCATGGGCCCACACCGCACTCGCAGAGCACGCTCGTAATGAAGGGTTTCTGCTCGGGCTTTTTTTGGAGCCACTACGGAACAATGTATTATATTTACTTTCAGAAAAACGAGTCTCAAATATAAGCAGAGAGACGGCGAGGAGGGGAGTTGTTGGGACGTCACAGTGTCGGGAAGGATCCATGAAGTTTGTTGTTTTTGTCATATCACAGAAGGTCTTTTTTATTTTCCACAGGTTTACGTAATAATCTCAAGTTTGTAAACAAATATAATGTAATTCAATAAGTGTTGAAATGTTGTGGCTCAGATTATCTGTGTTTATTTACAGGGTTGAACTCTGAAGAATCTCTGCTACGTTAAATAAAAGGCCACAGGAATTAAATTCCACTGAAATCCGGTCGAGAACTCGTGAAAGATGCTCTGACTCTGATAGAAACGAGCCGGTGGTCTGAGCCCGGAGCAGCAAATCCATCCATCACCACTCCAGGATGAGGGAAGATCAGCTGACCGCTCGCTGACCTCCGCTCGTCCTCAGAAGATCAGCTGCCGCCGCTCAGACTTTCTGTTCACGTACAGAATGAAATACACGTACCGATGATACTACGCAAATGCATTAATGTTTTTTTATGCACCAAAACCCAGACATTCAACATGCATCATAATGCACCAGTTGCCAGAATCATTATTTTCATTATCTATTGATCATAATAATCATAAGTTCGTTATGTCTGTCCTTCTGTCTCAGCCTTGTGAACATGATATCTCAAGAACGCCTTCAGGGAATTTCTTCTAATTTAGTACAAATATTCAGTTTGACTCACTGATGAACTGATTAGAATTTAGTGATAAAAGGTTTAAGGTAAGGGTCGCTGTGACCTCACAAAGCACTTTTTTGGCCTTTTGAACATAATAACTCATGAACACCATGAGGACGTTTCTTCAAATGTGTGACACGTGTTCACCTGCAGTCAAAGAAGAACTGATTCAAGTCTGGTGGTCAAAGGTCAAAGGTAAAGTTCACAGTGACCTCATAGGGATCTGGAAAAAAATGTATGCTGATTGAAACTGCACTGGTCGGCGGAGACATGCAAACGCTGTGCGATATTTCTAAAGGCTGCTTCTCTAAATCGGCCACTGATTTCAGGACTGACTTTGCAGGTCAGCGATGAAATGGATCTTGACGTGAGACGGTTGCTATTTCCAAGGTGACAATTATGTTTCTTTCCAGGAATACTTGCTTTCGGTGAATTGCTGAATAATTAAAAAAACCGTAGATAAATGCAATCTAATCAAATAAAAGAAAAACAAAAGCTTTGTTTTGAGAGGTCACGAGCCAAAGAATTCAGGAAGCCATTGTGTTCAATTGCATTCGAGAAAAATAATGAGCGTAATCAGTCACTGGCGACAATCTGCCCAACACAGCCTCATATTTCACTTTATCAACCTCCTCTCACACAAGAATCCTTCTGGACTGGAAGTTCACCTCCTGAGTCTGTGAAACCTACAGACGTATTTTCATTAGGAAGTAAAGAGCTCCGACAACAGAAATGTGTGTGTGGTGATTGGCCGGCGAGAGGCACAGCTATTGACCGTAGACAATGGAGTGTTGTAATGGGGTATTTTTAACCATCATGCTAAGCACCGTAAAATGACTTCTACCTCATTTACCGTGGCAGTGATAGACTCCATTTATTATCCTTCCTTTTGGCTAATATGTGACATTTCCTGCATAGGTATTAGATTAGCTATTGTACTACTAATCTGCCCCAGCCTGTTTGCAGCCTGGCTTCCTTTATATACAAATATCCAGGTTTTGATCCACGGACTAACACCCTGGTGGGAGTCACTTTATCACTTTGTCCTGGGAAAAGCTGCAAATAAAACCCAGTGAATGAGCTTTTCTGGTGTTTTACTAAACAACTACAGACACACAGGACTTCTTCAGCCCCCGAAACACAAAGGCCGAGTATCGTTCCCTGAAAGTGATCGTGGATTCCCCCCCCCAACATCGTCATCGCACAAAAGAAGCGCGTGCACCTCCGCTCCCCCTCTTCCCAGAATCTGCCCCCGGACTGGGACTGGTGGGCCGTTGTTGGTGTGTCTGTAATTGAAGAAGTTTGAATAAATCTCACAGAGGCCCGGGTACTAATTCTCATGACTCACCCCCACCATGCAGCCCGTCATGCATCCCACGCCCGCCCACTCCCCAATGCACCCCCCCCCCCCCCCCCCGTCTCCCATGTGGGAATGCTCTCTCGCTCTTTCTTCCACTCTGTCCTCCAAGATGAACTCATCCCAAACCGCCGCTTCACGAACAAAACCAGCTTTCATAAAACTGCCCATTCACATCTCAACCTCACTTAAAAAACGAACGTGGAAAAAAATACATATGTATTACGGCATGAGTGACCGCTGCAGGAGAGCCAGAGAATCGTAAAACGACAAACTCCCGTGAAAGATCGAATATTTTAGGAATAAGGAAATGTTTTCAGATGATCGTACGTTTGTGACTTCTCCAGTTTATGCTCTGGATCGAGAAAAGAATCATTTGAAACCAACAAAAGTGGAGTCTCACAAAGACGACCCTATTAGGAGAGAAAGCTTCTTTATCAAACTGACCCTGTGCCTCTTCTGGGGGCTTATCAGAGAATGTGGGGCAGCGAGAGGGTTAAAGGGTGGAGGGCTGAATTGTTCAAATGTGGGAATGAGGGAAAAACCATGAAGGGAAACAAAGCCTTCCATGGTTTGTAGAGGAAAACAGGAGCACGGCTGAAAGGAATAGTTTAAAGATTTTACACACTGACTCACTTTTTACCGAGCGAGAGATGAGAGGATTGATTCCGCTCTCGTGTCACGTACATTAAATACTGTTGGCCGCGCTCAGCGTGAGACTGGAAACACTGGGAAACAGCCTGGCTCCGGGTCGGGGGCATAAAATACACCTCTAAAGCTCAGGGCATATTTTTTACATACAAAGTAAATTACAGATCTATGGAAAGGTTGTGGTGGACTTGGATGAGGCCAGTGGCTTTTTGGGGGGGGGTCTCACCAGACAACTTTATGTTTAACATTGTCGGAAAGCGATGAGATTAGAAAGTCATCTTGTATCGGTGCTTTCAGACATGCACTGAACTCTGGAGACTCCGCACTTTCTCCGGAGAAGGTGCACGTGTGAACGCAAATGTCCGAATGAGCCCACGTGAGAAAACAACCGGAAAATGTGCAGGAGATTCGACCGAGTGGGCGCGTTGATGGCGTTTCCAACACGTGACACAAAACTGGAAGAAACTAAAGAAGACAAATATCTCAGGAGACGCTGACGTCAACTCGGAAAGACAACGAGATGCCAGAGCTTTTGGTGATAAGGGCCGATTAAGTGCCATAAACAAACTTATTTACAGAATTTATATACGTCATGTCCTGCCTCCTCCTGCTGCTCTACAGGCTCCACCCCCTCGCCTGAATGTTTCTGTTGTTGTGAACGAGTCGGACCCGAACAACCTCCTGCTGCTTCTTCTCATGTGAAAAGTTCATGTCTCCAGTGAGCCTCATATGTGTTTGCAGATTGTAATTTTAACTTCAGGCAGTTTCCACTCTTTATCATGTGCTTATCTAAGCAGCTGCTGGCTTCATATTTACTTAATTAAAGGGTGATCATAATCTCCTCCTGTAACTCATGAAAATCAGCATTTCCAAGGATATTAAATGGGCCTCTTTAGGAAAGAGAAGCTGCTGGAGGCCACAAAGACGCGTCGTACCACTGAATGTGACCACGGCTAATTCAAACAGGAGAACCAGTGGCTTCCTGACTAATGGGTCAAACACTCGTTGTCAAGTGGATCACTGAGCTCTCTTCCTTTAATAATAAATACCATGTTGATTTCCTCTCTTTTCAGGCCAAAGAATCTTGGCGCTCGGACCTAGAACGCAGCTCGGGCGAGTTTGCGGGATTTGGTTTCAGCGATGCCACGGTGGATTTTAATAAACACAGCTGTAAAGTGAGCTGAGACAAATTCACGAATAAGCAGAAAATGACCGGACAAATCATTTCTGTGCCGTTTGGAAAGAGCCGGAGCTGCAGCGTGCCAGCTCACGAGGGTGAGAACCGGCGAAAGTTTACATAGGAAATGAGGATGTTTGTGTTTGCGTATAGACACAACTCACATTCACGTATACCGGGTGTACGTCTGATTAAATTTGTCCTGAATGGCAGCTTCTTCCTGTGTTTATTTGCACCAGAAACCCCCCCCGACTTTAGCAGCTTTAGACAACAAATCTTTGTCCGCCTCAAAACTAAAACATCTACTTGGGAAATAGATTGGGGAAAAAAATCAAACTTCAGGAACTAAACGAGGGTATTTTTTTTACTGCTATCTGGCTTCGACACAAAAGAAAAAACCTCCAAGTGTGTGTTCAGCTCGTAAAACACGAGGCCTGGATCCGAGCTGAACGCTATTAGACGGACAGCTCTGTTGAAAGGGTCGACGCATTCCACAGAACCGCTACATAAAGCAAAGTATGTAAATGTCACTTTTTTTTTACAGCTGTTAAAGATTTGCATCTGTTTGCATGACAGAGACGACAAATGAGGAGCAGGAGAAACGGCGGAGCGGCCGACTGTGCTGCGGCCGCGCTCGGGTTTGTGACACGCAATCCATCTGAATTGGAATGGGCATTAGGTCGTGTTGGATAAGAAAAGAAGGGTGCAGACGGAGCAGCTGGAGACTGGAGACTGCAGAGGAGCAGCAGGTATAACAGCAGCCTGGACGGAAAGAGAGAGAGAGCAGCTCCAACATTTACACATGTTCTCCTCATTTCCGCCGAGTTAGAGGCGGAGAGTGAGGCTGTTGCCCTGCACAGCTGCACGAGGAACACCGAGGCAGGGAAGCTGGACTTTCACAAAGCCAAGCTATTCCTGGGATTTCCCATAAATCTCTGGCGGCCGATGTCGTGCTGGACACTACATTAGTTTCTATGCACAACACGTTTCTCTCTTCTTTTTTCTAAATCACCACGGATCCGCTTCTTGAAAAGAGCGAAGATTCATGGCCTCAACTTAACGTTTATTGTCAAGAGAGACGAATAAATGACCAATTAGATTTGGGAACATGCAGTTCTACTAAATGTTTTCATCCCATTAACACATTCATCTGTATTCTTCTTCTTCTGTGTTGTTTCTTAATGAATAGAAGGAATCATCAGTGGCCAGCGTCGGTTGTATCACGAGAATCCTTCATCCACTCGGATATCAACCAAAACCTGGATTTTCAGGTGCGAAGTGAAACTTTTACTTTTTCTAACTCACGTCACTGACACATATTTTACATCAGGTGTTTCCTCCCATCACAGCATAAACATCTGGGTAGTATTCATCACAGGCTTCGAGTTACCACTTCACCCTACATGCAACATACACATGGACTGGTGTTAATCTCTAATATGTGACCAGTCTGAGTCAGAAGTCGTTTGGAGGGTTTGAAAGCTGGATTTTCAAAATAAAAAAGGAGGAGGTTGGACATTCACAATAAAAGCACCTCAAAAATAAATAAAGCTTAGCAGCCACCAACGCAGATAAATGTGAGCTTGACAGATAAAACAGATGAGACATTTTAAAGACATATGGAGCCGTAGAGATGTCGGTGAGTGGATTTCACTTCTGTTTCCTTTCCCAGTGAATCTTCCTCAAACTCTCGACAAGAAAGCAAATAAACATTGTGGTTCTCAAAACGCTAATGAAGACAATCGACTCTGCTCAGCAAGCTGCTAAAGTGTGTGACCCGGGTTCTACACTCTACATACAATGTCCAAACACTACTGGGCGTTTGAAAAGGTGTGACACACTTCTACCGTGTGTGTGAAGTAAAACTACGCTGGGAGGCCGTGTGTGATATTTAACTGTTCGCAAAAGGTGCGAATCACAGATCCAGGTGTGATTTTTGCAGCATATGGGGCCTCGACTAACACCCCACAATGCAACAGGTTTACGCTAGTATGCTTTTGTTTGAAACACATAAACTCTGCTACAGATGCGTCTGGCGTCCACGCTACTCCAGAGTTTAAGAGAAGTCAAATCAGAGAAGAGAACGATAAAACGATGTAGTCTTAGTGCGCGAGGAAAGGATTTGAAAAGAGGTGTTTGGGCGTTTACATGGATTTTGGAAAATGAAGCAACATCGGAACAAGACCTGTTCCTAAAAGATTATAATTACATCTCATCTGTCAGTGACAAACAGCAGCCCGACAAGTAGACGAAAACAGAGTCAACACAAACGGGAGTCAGGCGACAGGCGACAGGCGACTCACGACGACGGCAGAGCGACTGACTTCCTCTCTGTCGGCACATTAACGTCACAGGAACAAAATCACCCCGAGCCAGAGAGAGGAGTGTTGGACTGAACATACTGAACATGCACAAGGACCCCCCTCCCCCGACTGGGTGGGTCCAGACTGGTCTCGGTTTTGCTGCCGGCCTGAGGGGGAAGGAGCAGTGACGGAGCAGATCCCTACGGGGGGGGGGGGGGGGGGGGGGGGGGGAGTCCTGCTGTCATGTCTTTGTGTGTTAACTAATCAGAGGCTGCACACTGAGAGCTGGTCACTGCGGGGGGTAACTGCCACTTGGCCGACAGAGAGAAGAGCAGTCGGACCTGGTTATCACTTGGGTGGGCGTCAGGGAGGAGAGGGAGGGGAGGGAGGAGAGGGAGGACGGAGCGGGATGACTCAGGGGACGCTGCTGCAGAGACGTCAACTGCAAATCACTGACTGAGACACTGACCCCAGAGCAGCAGGTGTGGAGCTAAAATAGGACAAATTCTGTTGATGTAAGGAGAGAGAAATAGACTTTAAACGTACAACCTGCAGGACGCCGACACTGGGACCACACAGGAACGAGTCTCTCCATAAAAACAAACCCCAGCTACATACTCTGCCCCATTAACACACGGTGTGGAAATGAGCAAGTCGTTTAGGTTTTGGTTGCACGTCACCGTGTCGACTCAGTTCTCCCTCGTTCCGTGGGTCAATTCCGACCGATGACTTCATCTGTGTTTCTCTGAAGGATATCCCTCTCCTCTCGAGGCACAATGAGGCAGCTTCCTGTTTAGAGAAGGCCACGTCCAGGCTGCGCTCACCCGCCCTCGCCTTTACGTCATTTCCCCGTTGTTCTGGCCCAGAAGTGTCACCTCAGCGGTTCAAGATGAATCCTTGTTGTTGTCAGTGTTCAGGAGAAAAGCCTGGACATGTTTCTACTAGAGTGAAAAAAAAGTGAACTGAACAAAAGGAAGTTTGAGTCATTTATCGATGCAGGTGGAATTTTTGGTCTCAACTTCAAACGTGGGGCCTTAGGGGTGAAACTGTTAAAGAAAAACATTTAAAAATTATTCCAGATTATGTTTTTATCTGCGTTTGTTTGATTCTTAGTTTGCAGGAATGTTTTTTCTCTTTTTCAGCATTTTCCTTGATTTGTCCGAGAATAATTCACGGATCTAGATAAAAAAAAAACAATCAGGCATATTTAAACGACTTATGACTTATTTGTGTGATTTGGTGCCAGTTCAAATAAATAAATCTGCATCTAGTGAAGTTAAATGTGTTTTCATTGGGAGACTCTTGGGCCTTGGTGGAGATTTGTATCCACATATAAATCAAAACAGTTTCTGTTGATGAACAAATAAATTAACAAACTGTGTCAAAGAGGATAATCAGTCAAAGGTAGTGGGGGGGTTTTAATGATGAGACTCTTGCTGTGATCTCGATCTCTCTCTCTCCAGTTGTTTGCTAATGAGACTAGTGAATTAGACTGAGATGTCGTTAAACTCATTGAGTCACAGTCGGGAGAAACATTAGTTATCCTAATTTATTTAACACCTTTCACCACTCCCGTACAAAACAAATCCCCGGACGAAGAGAAATAGGACCAATCGTCAAACTTTTTGTTACCTCACATGTTCTAGGAAACGTAGCTGAATAAATCCCATGTATGTCTTCAAATAAAAGTGTTTTTTCTGTTTTCATGTTTGAGCTTTAGGATAATTACAGATGAGGCCTATAGGAGTGAAGCTATTTTCTGAAATGTGGGGTTTTCTGCGCAACAGGCCCGACCACACCATACACTCACAAATTACTATTTTTCCACTGGCAAATTAACTTGTGGCTTTTAGTTTTGAGGTCACTTGTGCGAGTGTGAGCGTTTCTCTCATATCAACGGGTTGGGAAAGACAGAGATTTCCAGGTAATCTGATAAACCTGATCAACAAGCTGCAACGACCTGCTGCTGTAATTACGTCTGGGAGGATCAAGAACCTGAGGACAAACTGATAAGGTGCAAATCTCACTTTCATCCACAGAAACAAAACAGAATCTCATAATCTGTCATGGAGCTGCAGTTCCTCCTGACGGGGGGGGGGGGGGGGGGGGGGGGCACAGTGTTGAAGGGGTCATGCAGGAGAAGGAGGGAGAGAATCGTTGAAGGGCACAATCATTAAGGACCAACCCTCTGCGTGTCGAGTCCTGCCCTGCTCCACTCGCACATCACACTGCGGTGCGCGCGGATCCACGGAGCCTTGCGTCCTCCTCTCTCCTCCGCTGCTGTGAAGACTCTCGGGATATTTACAAAGTTTTACAGGTGCGTGGTGAATGTTCTTTCTAACGTGTTGCTCCGATTCGGTGCGGGACGGGGGTCGTGAAGCGAGGCTGTGCCGCTCAGAGATGTCACGGTGGTGCCAGGGGCGACTTTTACGCACGAGTATGGATAAATGTGATGTTAAACTTCATAGTCACACATTTACTGAAGCATTTCTCGGTTTCCTATGAGCCATTTATCTGTCTGGTTAGGCTTTATAATTCATAATTCCCGGTTTGGATGCGCAATGCGTATTTACGCATAGTTACGCATGAATGAGAATTAATAAGCTGCGGGTGAATTTCTTGTTTTGAATCTCAAGTGGCAGGTAAACACTCAAGTCAATGGATTAAGGAAAATATTCGATTTAAACTCTTCGTTTTACAGTTAAAGTTTAAACTTAAGCTCAAGTTTAAAATTTCAGGCTTAAATGTTTCAGCTTTTTATTTTTCCTCGTAAAAGAAAAAACGTTATTTCTGGGAGTCGCCACTTCTCTTATCACAGGGTCCCCCCCCCCCCCCTTATTATTCAAATTGATAAGATCGCAATTATGTGTTAATTACCTATTTACTCTCTGGCTGTTGGAGACCGTTGCTGCTTTTATTCAAATTCTCTGTTTCCTGGCGTGTTTGTTTCCTGCCACTAACTTTCTTCTCCTCTGGTTTTAGGCAGACTGGCTCTCATCGCCTCCTAGTGCGCAGCCCGGGCATCGAAAAATGTGATTTTCTTTTTTCAAAAAAGGAGGAGAATTCTCAAACCACAGGAAATCCTATTTTCTAGCTTCAAAAGGAACTTTCCCTGCAGCAGCTGTGTGAGTCTGTTTGTTAACTTTCACATCCAGAGAAGGAAGAAATAATGCACAACCTGAGGACTACATGAGAAACTGTCTGTGGATCTGATTTAAGGAACAAGAAAAGAACGATCAAGGCACTGACTTGTGGGAAATAATACAAAATGACAGATATGTCCCACGCTGCCTACGCTGCCGTGGCCCCGTCTGCGATGCCAGTGCTGCCCTCCTCAGGAAACCTGCTGAGGATGTTTCGTGAGTACCAGAGCAACTCTGTCATCTTGCAGCACTACAACTACACGGGCAAACTGAATGAGAACAAGTACAAGGAGGGACTCAAACCAGAGGCCATCGCTTTCCTGCTGGTCTGCCTGCTCATCGTGGTAGAAAACGCCGTGGTGCTAATCGCCATCTGGAAGAACAAGAAATTCCATGTGCCCATGTACTACCTACTGGGCAACCTGACCCTCTCCGACCTGCTCGCAGGTTTCACCTACATGGTGAACCTCATAGCATCAGGTGCCAACACGCTAAACATGACCCCGGTGCTGTGGTTCCTGAGGGAGGGGGGGGTGTTCATCATGCTGGCCGCCTCTGTCATCAGTCTGCTGGCCATCGCCATCGAGCGCCACGTCACCATGGTGAGGATGAAGCCGTACCAGGGGGACAAGCAGGGGCGCATGTTTGCCCTGATTGGGGCGAGCTGGGTGTTGTCCGTGTTCCTGGGGGTCCTGCCCGTCCTGGGCTGGAACTGCATGGGACAGCTGGACCAGTGCTCCACGGTCCTGCCGCTCTTCGCCAAAAGCTACATCCTCTTCTGCATCACCATCTTCAGCGCCATCCTCATGTCCATCGTGGTGCTGTACGTCCGCATCTTCCGCATCGTCAAGTCCAACACTCAGCGCCTGGCTTCGGTTCCGCATCGCAAAGGCCTCTACCGCAAGTCCCAGAAGTACATGGCGCTGCTGAAGACGGTCACCATCGTCCTGGGAGTCTTCATCGCATGTTGGCTGCCCCTCTTCATCTTCCTGCTGCTGGACTTCTGCTGTCCGGCCAAAAGTTGCGAGGTGCTCTTCAAGGCCGACTATTTCCTGGGCATCGCCATGTTCAACTCCCTCCTCAACCCCATCATCTACACGCTGACCAGCAAGGACATGAGGAAGGCCATCATCCGGCTGCTCTGCCGGCCCTGCCTCCTGACGAAGGACGGACAAGTGAAGAAGATTGGGATTCCTTTCCTGGAGTGCAGCACCAGTAAGACCGACGTGGCCTCTCACAGGCTGGAGGGGCTGGAGACGACGGTGTCCTCCGGTAACTTCACACCCTCAGCGGTCAAAGCCATTTACCCCAGGATGAGCAAGACATGACACACGGCTTTGCCCTGAGAGCAAATACTCAGACTAAGAACTGGGGCCACTAACATGTGCTGAGAAGGGCCGAAGTATTAAGTTGCACTGCGTCACAGTTTCGGTTATTTTTTTGTCTTCACGAGGAAACATAAGCTCAACGTACGTGATAAATGTCCAAATTGGGAGAAAGAAATAACTTTATAACATTTTCTATGATAGTATGATCATGAAAAACACATTAACCTTGTGAAAAACTAGTATTAAGTTTGTCTCTTTGGACAAAACAGGGCCAGTATTTGTCAGAGGAAGTCCCATCTGGCAAAATGTCACTTCACCCCATGAAGTTAAAGACTGCGTGTGGATAAATACAGCCCACCACGCTGAACATCTGATAGACGAGGGCCCAGAGCCCAGGAAGCAGGAGATTTATCCTTATCTCCGCTCCGCGTGCAGCGTATAATCACACGTTGTTGCAAACACAGGAGCATCCACACCCAAAGTCTGCAGCCAAAACCATGTAATTTCTACCATGTGAGTGTTGGTCAGCGCCGAGGCTGGGGAGAGGTCCCCCCCCCCCCCCTCCCCTCTCAGCCGACATCACAGGCTCCGTGGGCTGGAGACGCTTCTGCAGACGTCATATGGCGAGCTGGCTCTGGGTGGTTTGCAGCTCTGGAGGTCCCCCTAACATATGTAGCGACACATGATGAATGAGTAAAAGCAGTAAAAGCTGACAGTGGAGGTTTGTCGACGCCTTTTTTGGGGTTTAACAAACTACAATATTGCAGTTTCATGCTCCAGCTTGTGGAGGACAAGCCAGAGCTTTGTTGTTGGGAGAAACTTCACCTCACCAGGAAATGATGTGCTTCACCTGTTTTTATCCAGAAAGACGAAACGGGAGGATAGAAATAATCTCGTCTTTCAGATCAGCGAGCGGCTGATTCCATTGTCTGGACACTTTTCCTAATTATCTACCTGTATATAAATGTAAAGAAATTAAATATATTTTCACTGAGGTTTTTTTTTTTAGTACACATTGTAAATATCTTTACCTTTGTCTGAGCAGCATTTTGTACTGTAAAAAAAAAAAAAATATCATTTAAGTTATGTCGGTTTTATATGTGCACTGAATAAATATATGTGAATTATGTTGAAATCGAGGTTTGTTGATTATATTTGTTTGTTTGTTATTTGTTTATTTGTTTCTGAGTTTCACTTTTCTCACCGGACGACGTCTTCTTTCGATTCTCGCTGCAGAACAAAAAATAAACAGAGCAAACACACAATTGTGATTATACTGTACAGATGAAAGTCATCATCTAACTGCAGTAAGAATCTCTACGTGAATCATATTAAAAACATTAAGTCCTTGATCTCCACACATTGCAACAAAGTGACTCAATTCAATTAGTTACATTAACTTGTTACATTATTATTACAAATTATAAATGTACCATATGTCTCAGTTATAATCATCTATTCCCCCCCCCCCCAAATTAGTTGAACCCAAGGAAATATATCAACTACTTTTGCATTTTTTCTTACCATTTTCTATAACTTATAGTCAATGGTTAAACTGGTTTTCTCTTGTTAACTAGTTTTTTCCAAATTAGTTTTGATTAAATTGCAAATCCAATGCAGTCCAGTGACCCTGTGATACATTGAGTACATATTTACGAGGTTATTTTGGACTCTGTATCACAAAAGGCTTGATTCAACACAACTGCAGTTAAAAGGGAATTAAATGCAGTTACGAATTCTAATGGAAATAATGAGTCATCTAAATAAACATTGTGTGTAATTAAACAGTCCAAGCCTCCGTTGCAAAACAATAGAAGCCATAAGGTGCTTGGTGCTGAATGACAAACCCGCCGCCTCTTTGCAAACCACCTGTTAAACCACTGAATTTGACGCACTGAGGAACCGATGAAGATGCAGAAACCTTGATGCCCTGTTTATCGTATGGAAACCACTCGTGGGTGTGTGGTTCTTACATGTTATGGTACGTGTGACTGTGAGCCTCCCCGTCACTCTCATCCTGCCCACCGTGCAGCGGCGTGCTGCACCGTGCTTCTCAAGAGGACGAGCAAGTTTCACTTCTCAGCAGAGGAGGCCTGTGGGCAAATAATGAGCAGATCAGATGATATGCTGTGCATTGCAGAAACAGTCTGTGGGCATCGTCTAGATACAAGTTTGTATCACAGGATCTTTTTCTACTTACCACTGTACATGTTAGTTCACTGCTATCATGTCGGAATGATCAGGTTTGAGATGGTAACGGCTATGCTTACGGGCATCTATGGTGGAAATGTACTGGTTCAAGGTGGTTTCTAAATACAACCAAAAGTGTCAACCAATAATCAATCATATTGGATTTCAACAGTAAAATGTCTCGAGTCTCTTCTTCTCCTTGTGTGAACTACACTGATGATTCAGAAGCTCAACTAATCGACACTGTCGGAGCAAACTAGTTTTCAGTCAGAGGAGTTGAACGATGAGCTAAAAGTAATGACTGAAAAAAAGACAGTTAACAATGAGCATGAAAGGCTGGAACAGTGTGAACAACACAGGGTTGATAAAGCAATAAGAATAATTGTATAATAATTGAAACTGAATTTTCATCAATAGCAATAAAGCAGCAATAGATATCGATATATTGCTTTTTCATTGTTTTGTTGTTTGTCATAAATTATTGTTATAAATGAGTTTAAAACCACAACCTTCTCTCAGGAGCAATAATCAGTCTTTAAAGTGAAAATAAATAATAATGCAACATTTATCGTGATAATTATCGATATCGACTGATACAAAACTTTTAATCTCAACAACATCTTTGACCATATCCACCAGGCCTTTGTTAACAGTTTGAATAATTACTTATAAAAAAGAAATCAATAAACCGCTGGAATAAAATATAACATTTGATATGGCTGGATAAAAAAAACAATAAATAAATTAACCAAAACTAAATTTAAACAGTTTGTTATAAAGGAGATGATAAACAGCTGAACTATAGGTGAGGAATATTCAGGTACAATAGATGATTAAACATGTTAGTTATAATAATAATAATAATAATAATAAAGTAAAGGTCGATGCAAACAAAACAAATATTGTAAATCAATCCGTGTGTTTTCTGTTCCACTTCTTCTCGTGGGGCCGGAGCCAATCACCGCTCACATGGGTTTTACAGCTCATGTTATTATTAAGACATTAATTAATATAATTAGTAGAGATCATTTAAATCATTAATAACAACACATTTGGTACTTGACCGATGTGGATGAACAGAAAATAAGGTTTCTTAAACGATCATCTGAGTAAAGCCCCAACAAACCCGGGCTGAGCTTTTAACAGCGTCTCACTGTCTCCCCCAGTTTGTCTGGTTGTCAAGTGACACTGGTTTGGAGCTGGTCTCATGCGAGTGTGTTGGTCTGAGGAAACCACGTTGGCATTTAAACATTTTTACATGACCCCACCTCAGCACTGAGAAGCTCTGCAGTGCCACCTAGTGACCAACCGGCACTCAGCCTCGTCTGAAAAACCACAGAACAGCAGGTTTCAACAATTACACTGAAGACTTTTAAAAACTATAAGGGATGAAATTTAAAGTCACATGTGAGGGAATATCAGAGTCCGAGAATTACTCACACTCTGCAAACAATTGAAGATAAGTTGAAGCAGCCAAGTAGAGAGCAACACTCGAAACAAGGAAACCACAGGCGGAGACAGTTTCTATCTGTAATCTTCCCACAGACAGGCCGAGCGAACCAAGATGAATTCGGATTGAGCTCAGTTATCAGTTCCATGTTTGCAGATTTATTACAACGTGCTCATACTTGTATCATCGAGGAAGAACTACAACACGGACACATACAAAAAATATGAATCCATGAAGCTGAAACCATTTATCAGAAAGATTTAATCTTTTAAAACAATATACACTGAAGATAAGAATACAACAAACACACAAACACATAAATGTACACAAGGTGCCCGACTGCACCACCATCCTCCATCTACCACTTGGTGCTGACAAAGTCCCACAGCCGGTCGCTTACGTTACTCCGAGTCTGCACAGACGTGTCAATGTTGACGGGGGTTGCCAGGTCTGCACCGTAGTGAACTGCAACAGGAGACAACGCACAACGTGAAGCCGTAATGTTAGACACACAACACACAAGAGACTGTGAATACACACATGACCACACAACGTAGAACCATACCTCCTTTCAGCGTGTTGGGGGGTGCGTCGTATTCCCACTTGATCTTGGTTATTAGGTAGTACACCTGAGCCACATACCTGCAGTAGATGGAATATTACAAATACATCAAACAATACTCAGAACCTGTGTGGATATCAGGTTAAACACTCGTTACTGGGGTAAATAACTTTCTTAAACTTATGCTGAACTGCTAAAGTTTAAGATAATCAGATCACTGGAAAACCACAGGATCCTGACAGGGACAAAATGACGGTTTTACTGTTTCAGACTTTCCATTTGTTCACTCTGGGTTTAAAACAGATGTTCTGACAAACGTAGGGAGAGTTGATCACATGAAATAAAGAAATCTAATAAACAGATTTCACTTAATTTGATTTGATTCTTGACAGGATCCCTCTTGATGCTTTTACTCTCTAATTTATCACTGCAGCTCATGATCCACACTGTTAAATATCCCTCATGATTATGAATGAACAATTCAATAAGATGTCCTTCCCTCTTCTCTTTGCTTCGGCAGCAGAACCTGCCTGACGTTACTTCTACCCTAATACTCACACTGCTGAGGGGATGACCTCTGTGGTGTCCTCGTCCACTTCGCTCTGAAGAGTCTCCAGCTGGTGCTCAGTGCTTCTCACGCTCTCCAGCTCTCCCTTCAGAAACCTGGACCAGGGTTAAGGACGCTCACACAGAAAACAGCGAAATGCAGCCAGACGGGATTTAGAAAGCACACTTAAAAATACTCTTTACATTCCAAACACAAGCACACAAAAAACAAAGGATACTGCAACTCCGAGTCTGTGATCTGGCTCTTGGCGATGCACTGCCTCAGCTGTTCCTCCAGACTCTGCAGCTCCCGGTCTCTTTGCTGCTTCTCCTCCTCCATGTCCAGCAGCCTCTGACTCACGCTCTCCTCGATCTGAGCCTCTTCTGTGGGTGAAGGACAGCGACAGACGGATGAACAGACAAACAGATGCAGATGAAAACGGCGGTAACAAGCTCACTGCTGCTGACATGAGGGGACACTGTGCTGGATACAACCATGACAGTGAAACAGAAACAAGAGGCCATCAAATGTCCGATTACTTGCCTTTTAAAATCTGCGTCACGATCTTTTTTGTAGCCAGGTGCTGGTCGAACAGGGCCTGATGTCCAGACTTCAACTGCTTCAGTCGGTCGGACTGGCTGCTGCTGATGTACTCCAACAACGTCTCCCCCATCTCCTCCAGGTCGTGAAACTTCTGAGCCTTCGCCATCGTGGGGAGACTGGGAAGCTAACGGGCGACATCGAAGGGGAGATATTACATGTTTGTAAAAAAAGTACAAAGTGGAGAAGGGGCACAATCACAGCAGTGAAAGATATGGATAGAGATTAAAAAATGTCAGTCAAGTCAATCGGATAATTCTCACAATACATTTTAAATTAGTTTAAAGTCTAGGTTGTGGTTTTAAACTGTGTATGAGGTGAGAATGACGCCCGACAAACTGGATCCATTATGTGTTAAACCTCCTCACCGTGCTCGCACAACGCAGGAGCATGATAATAATGTACATTTACATTAATACACTAATTACATATTAGTAGAGTATATGGGATTCGCCGTATAAATGTAAAAACAGAAAGCAAACACACACTAAGAAGAATAAAACAAACCAGGTACATACATCACTTGTTCAAATTGGTTTTAAACTGGTTTTTGAATTAATTGTTTTAAAGATTTAGGTCTTTCCACAACTTTGTCTGAAAAATAAACAACACATTCAACTTTTGCCATATTACTGCTGATGCAAATAATATTAGTTACTGGTGTAGTTTTATTATATAGTGAAATATCACTATTATAACAACATATTCAGGATATTGTTGTTTACTGAACCAGTGAAGTATTCATTTTATTATTCGTTATTCTAAAATGCACCTTTCTGAGTACTTCTGGTTTTTGGTGCGAGTACTTAGAGACTGAGACTCAGTTTAAATCCACACGGAGCTGAATGATAAAGTTAACGCTGAATTATTATTATTATTATTATTTCATATAGAACCGTCAGAGAACACGTTAGCATCGCTGCGTTTCTTTACGCTAACGACGATCAGAATAAACGCAACGTGCGGAGTTAACGTGAATTAAAACACATAACATGTAAGTTACTGTCTCATGTTGAACTTTCACACTGACTCTGTTCAACTAAAGACACGAAAACAACTTTTACACCAGAAATAAACCTGTTGTTGACAAACAAGAAGAAGAAGAAGAAGAAGAAGAAGAAGACTAGTTACCGAGCAGCTACTTCCGGGATTCAAACGTCAGCCCGGTACGCGCCTCTTTTGCTTTTCTCTTCTTCTTTGGTGGATTCACAGCAGCCTCTGGCGTTACAGCGCCCCCTGCTGTTGTGTACGGAAAGTGAGCTAATCCTTATATTCAGTCTATGGATGTAATATGAAGGATTGTGATCTAACGTGAAGTTTCCTCTGTTTCATAAATACACTTTTCTTTTCCTCTTCTTCCTCAACTTGTATAACAGACGTCAGGGACCTGACACTTTACTCTCAGGTCTCGTTTATCAATAAACATTTATATATATGGTGTTTTTATAAAAACTGTTAACTTATGTCCTCTTTCACTTCCATCTTGTTGTGCCATGTTTTCCTCTCACATGCTCTTTTGTTCTTAGTGCATCAAACTATTGTTTTATTATCAGTTGTACTAAAATCTCAAGGACTAATGTATACAAGAATTAAGGTTTATTTTATTCTTTAAACTTCAAGTATGTCGACTAAACTCCATGTTTGTATTTGAAACGTTGGGCTAATCATGCAACACATTTCCTGTCGTACTTGTCAGGTGGTGCAACCAAGCAAATTATTCTAAACTAAGAAATGTGAAACAAATAAATATGAGGCTTGTTGTACTCAACGTATTTGTGTAATTATCTTTCAATGTACAATTGGACCCTTAAGATTGTGAATATGAAGCCAAAGGAATGCAACGATCTTGAATTATTGTAAATACAAAACAAATTGTCGGGCAAAGTACACACTCAAAGGGATAAATAATCTAAAGCACAAGGATTCTGTAGGAGCTCTAAACATCACGTGTTTCAACACAACTCCACTGTAAAACACACAATGTTGGCAAGAACTCATTTTATTGCTTTTACCATCAGGCTCACCATTCAGCACAAGTATGTTTTTACCAATATACACAGAAATCAGTTCACCTGCACGTTCATTACAGATCATCAAATCTCAGTGTTCACAATATGAAAGAAACAAGCTGATTCCAGACTGGTCCCAGAATTTGGAGGAATTTTCTATTGTAAATGTTGAAATCTAAAAAGGTCAATATGAAACAAAGTGAACCATAATGTATTTAGCTGTTAAATCATAAACGTGTGTGGGCTCAGCAGGAGCTCTTATCACTCTTTGTTTTTCTGCTTCTCCATCTTCTCCCTTTCTTTCCGTCTTTGTCTGCCGAGCTGTTTGAAGTACAGTCTCTTGGGGTTCAGACCGTAAGCCTTCAGTCTCTGTCGACTGAACTCCCGGCCGCCTATCGTCAACCCGGAGCGAGCGGAGAGGAGGCGTCCACCCGAGCGCTTTAACTTCTTCTTGGGCAAGTTTGGCTTCTCAGTCCTGTTTTTCACCTCGACGACTTTAACTGCCGCGTCGCCAGCAGCAGTCTGTGGTTCCTCTTCCTGTTCCGTCTTTTTCTTGGGTATCAGGAACTCTTCCTCCTCCATGCCGTCCCCAAGAGCCTGAGCGACTGTCTCATCAGTTGAGGCCATGGCTGGGCCGGCGTCACCGTTCTCCGCTGATGCTTTACTTTGCTTCTCAGCGTTGTTCAGTCGATCTTTCCTGTTCTTCCCCACCTTGGTTTTAACCTCTGCCGACTCCTCGTCTTTCCTGCAGATTGAAGTCATAATTATTACAGTAAAAGGTGGATTCATCACTGATCAGTTTACAAATTGTGTTTTACTCACTCAGCATAAACGGATCTCAGGATTTCTTTCCTCTTCTTCTCATTCTGGGCCTTGATCTTATAGTTTTTCAAATCACTTGCCTCCTCCCGGTCAGTCCTGAAAGAAAAGGATTCACGTGATGAATGACACGAGAACACAACAAGTGTAAAACTTGTAAGGACGGCAGCAGTACCTGTACATGCAGGTCTTCTTCAGAGAGCACCACCGGTTCAGCTCCATGTCATTTGCATGTAAAATCTGAGGAAAGAACCACATTTATTCAGTATGGATCAATAATTGACATCTTTAGGCAACAGAACTTTTAGAAACTAGTTTTGCTGCTTTATCTCATCAGTGTGTGTCCTGCTCAGAGAGAAGATTAAATGTGAGATCATTTCCTGGTCAGAGCTTTTCCCCGGAGGGAAGCAATACCAGTTCATTCACCTCATGACTCATCACTGCAGCATTCACCATCATCCAGTCACTTTACATTATATTCATCTTTACCATAAAACAACAGACTGTTCACAGCTCCAGAGCCGCTATAAGCTTGGAAACTCTTAGTGAACAGTTATTTAGGTCCAGTGTTCTCACCTCCTCTGTGGAGAGACCGAAGTCGTTGGCAAGGACTTGTCTGTAGCGAAACCTGCACGGGAGGTCGTCTATAATGTCCTCATAGTCCAGCTTGTAGTACTCATCCAGGTACTGCTCAAAGCTCTTCTCCTCTGAAACACAAACAGCCTTCAGTGAGATAACAACCACAACACAGATTCTACGTGAGGAGACCCAGGACACTTACGAGGATCAAACACGGGCTTGTTCTGGGTGATGGCCTCGGCAAAGTGAGACTTCTTTCTCTTTTTGCCCATCGGCGGTAAATCCTCTTTCTTCATCTTCTTCCTCTCCTTTTTCTTCTTCTTCTTGGAGGCAGGCTGCTGACTCGGGTCGTAGTCGGCATCCATCTATTGCAACAAAATGAGCCGAGTGAGCGAGCCGAGCAGCGCAGGATGAAATGATGCCTTCAGGTAAAATGATATAAGACTCACAATGAAGTCTTGATCGTCGCAGTGTGGCCCAGAGGCATCATGTTCCTCTCCCTCGTAGACGTCCTCTTGTCCCTCTCCTGTCCACGTGTCCCAGTTCCAGTGCTCTGAACACAGGACGCCACAGGTCAACATGACACATTCATACAATTACCTGTTTAAACGTTATAGACTCAAAGCTACAAGTAAAACATTTATAATTACAACAGCTTGTTTGCAAATGTCAAGAAAAATATTTAAATCTCGAGCTCCACCTTGAAGGAACTTGAGTCCTCACTCAGTTCAAATGGCAGGAACAGGTTTCTGTCCACGCAATTAAAACTTGCACAGCTCAACAACGCTACACAAACTAGTGTGAAGAAAACCTACCTTCACCATCCTCATCATCAAACTGAGGCTTTTCTTCTTCTTCTCCTCCGTAATATTCATCTCCAAAGAATTTCTGCGAGGAAAAGGAGGAAGGTTTAAAGTTGTTCTCTTGATAAAGAGCAGTGGGTTTTAAAGACTGAAGCTCTGAGTCAGGAGGCAGCTGCACATGTTCTCAGTCAAATGAGCCAAACACAAATCACCTGTGTGAGCTGGGCAACACACACCTGGGTTTAATTACTCCCATGATGCATCTGTGCCCCCTCAGAGGGGGGTCATCTGAGTGGGGGATCAGACCACAGACATTTTACATGGATGCCAATATTCTGATGTTAACCAGATTGAGACACCGTCATGTAAACGGCATCTTTTTTATTATCTTAAACCTCAATTAGGTCAGAATCAGTAATAAAGTGGAGTATTTTGACCTTAGTGGCTTCATGTAGACGGTTTAATGTGTGAAAAACACACTGACACGTCTAATTAGTCAACAAATACACAACGAGGGGTTGTTAATGATGTGTATCCACCCACCTGCATGAGCTGGTCGTGCTGCTGTGGGTTGAAGTCTCCCTCCAGGTCCACCTGACTGAAGGCCAGCTGCTCGTTGCCCGTCAGCTCCTGAAGCTTCTTCAGCTTCTCCACAATCTCGTTGCGCTTCAAGTTCTTCAGCTGCTTCAGCTGCTCCTGCTTCTGCTCTTTTTCCTGAGAGAGTTGAGAGACAGAGGTTTATGAACGTCCGAGGGCAGATTATTATTTACTGCTAAGGAGCAGAGAGAGCAAAGGTTTATATTTAGAGATCAAGAGCTTGATTGGATGAGAAACCTTGTCCTTTCTTTCTTTCACTTCCTCCCTTTTGCGTTTTCTGCGCTCGTCTTTGGAGCGCACGGAGGTGGCGATGGTTCGGGGGTAGGTCTTGATCTGTGTAGCGTCGGGCTCTTCGAAGCGGAAGTTGTAGCTTTTCTCAAAGTCCTCCTGCCGCTGCAAAAAGGTCTCCCCTTCCTCTTCAGAATCACTCAGATCGTCCTGGACCACCTCGTCGTAAGTTGGGATCCTGAACGTACCAGGAGAATTTATACATACACCTTTCATTCACGGCCCAAGAACGCAAACCTAACATCCAGACGGAGACATACCGGTCATCGTCGTCTCCATCCACGTAGCCCTTGTTCAGGACGTAGTCTCTCAGGAAGCACTCCTTCTCATCCAGCTCCGGGTCATTCCAGTAGTCCCTCAGGTATTTCTGTCCAAACACAAACCAGCGATTACATGTTTAGATGTTCCAACAGGATTTCTTTCACTCTCTCTCTCTCTCGTCTAAACACAGACACTCACCATGTCCTTCACCTCTTCTGGACCGTCCAACTCACCCTGACCTTTCAGCCAATCCACGTAGTCGGCCTCTTCTTTATCCTACAAACAGATACGAATGAGTTCAACCTGAGCTCTGATGCTTTTGTATTATTTCAAGAGGAGCAGCAGGTTCCAGCGTCTGACCTTCTCCTCCTGTGATTTGATCCTCCTCGTCAGCAGCTGGGCTCTCTCGTCCTCCTCAGCGGGCTCTTCCTCCTCGTCGCTGTCCTGGATGAACTTCCGGAAGCTGACGAGAGGTTTAGGTTTCTGTAAGTAGCCTGTGAATGATACTGCAGCAGTTTCTAGATGGTTTGAGTCTCACCTTTCCTTCAGCTGCTTCTGCTCTTGAATGTAGCTCGGAGAGGCGGCTCTCTGTCGAGGAAAAAACACGTTTAAAATATGTGACGCACACGAGGATCAAGACGCAGCAAAATGACCATATAGGTTTCACTACCTCTCTTCTCATGGCAGCCTCCTCATCATCGCTGTCGTCCTCATCTTCATATTTTCTGCAAAACAATACGATTTCTTGTTTTAGACGTTTATCAATATATTGTTTTTCAAGACGTAAAGTTTCCAAGTCTCCTGAACATCGACACAGATCAGAGGGATTTCCTACGATTTTAAAAAGTTGCTGTAACTCCTGAAGATCGGAGCCAGAATCTGTTACTCTGAGGATTTTAGCCCAGTTAGGACTGACATCACAATCTGAGAGACTTGATGAATCAGACCCAGACGTCTGGTCGAGGTCCTGACGAACACTGTACACGACGGAGCTCGCTCACCCTTCTCTTTCCAGTATGACTTTACGCTCATAGTCCTTCAGATACATGGGCTTCGCTGCTTTCTGCGAAGTTGAGGGCTTCTCGTCACCGGTGGACGCTCCTGAAACCAAGAGCTTGTCTCATCATGTCTTTACTGAAAAGTCTAAATGTGAAGGCAACACCGCTGATGGTCCATCACCTTCTGAGTAGAACGTGGCATCTTTCTCGTAGATCTTCGGATCTTTCTTCTTCAGCAGTGACAACGTTCTGTAAAAGTCTCTTTCGACTGCAGGGTCCAGCTCCTGAGGGGGGGGGCGGGGCGGGGGGGTAAATAACAGTCAGAAAACCTCAGTGAGAAAGTTTCATCTACAAGCAGAGAGGAAGAATGGATACCGACCACTTCACTGTCATCGGAGCTGGACTCAGACGTCTCCGAGTCACTGCCATCCGCTCGGTCTCCGTATCGATCCTTCACTGCAGGACACAGAAAGATGACATCATCAAGTAACAACCGTTTTGTAAAGTGATTGTTTGCTGGATACTGTTAAAAAGTACACGTTTGAGTAAAGAATAAATAATCACATTCATGGCCAAAGACGTGATTAGAGTGCGTATAAGGTACGACAATTAGACGACGCTGTTATAGACAATAACATTGTTTCCCATGTGTGCAGCTACAGTCCATGTTTAATATCCTTTTTATATTCGGAGGCTGGACAGGAATCAACAGGGGTTATGAGATAAGATAAAATAATCCCTTACTGGTCACCCAGTGGGGAGATTTGAGTTTTAGAAATGCAATATGACTGCAAGGGGATATAAAAAATATAAACAGAACATAAATAATGTATAAAATGTGGACTACAAATCCCAGTTCAACCCAGTGACTGATGGGAGAACAGCACTTTGAATTATACTTGTTTGATCTAATGACGGCTTTGTTTACTAAAGTCTGTTTGTTATTGTTTCTTTAACTTTAAGTTAATGACAAGTTCATCAAATTAAATCCAAGCTACGAACGAACTCCGCCATGTTTACATCCATCACGTCCTCCTCGTGCTCGTGCTCATTTCCTGTTTATTAACAAACACACGGGGATAAACAACTTAGCTAGCACCGCTGCCCCACGCTGCTCGGTTAGCTTCCCGGTTAGCATCGACCCACTTACGCCGCTGTAGTTCTTCCCTCTGTCGGTATTTATCGTAGTTCTGCGCAAACCGCGGGTTGATTTTCAGCTCCGACTCCCCCGACATGTTCGAATCCCGGCGGAGAGAAAAACACACGTGACGCTGAAACACGACGAGCTAACGACGAGGAGCCATCTCCGCTGCAGGAAACACACGTGTGAGGGGGAACCACGTGGCTTCCGGTGCAACGGGCAGAGGGTGTGACACACGTCGACCTGTAGAGGGCGCGGTCGTGACAGTTTCACCGCCTTTAGAGACATAATTTAAATTTCTAGGAAATGTTGTTTGATTTCATGTGGAAAACATTTTCCACATTTTCTTTTAATAAGTAATAACAGGAAACTAAGATATTCTCAAATCACGTTGTGCCTATAGTAAAGATTTACAAAGACAACATACAAATACAGAAAATAAGCAACTATACAAATACAATACATTTCTTAAAATATAATATAAACAATGTGACGTAAGGGAGAATAACTTTTTTTCAGTATTAAAGCTTCACATCCAAAGACCCGAGCTGTTTGTCTGTAGACGTCTATAAACATGCAGACGTTGCTTTTAAAGGTTTTGTATATCATCACCTGTGTTTACTTCAGCTTTACATTTAAGATATTTCAGTAAAATGACTTTAATATCTTAGATTCAATGATTCAATCAGTCAATATAAGTCTAATTCTGACACTGAGTCATGGTAACGTCAGTGAACCACGTACCTTTACACAACATATTACACTAAAGCTGAATCAGTGATCAATACAGTGAGGGGGTGTTTGCAGAATCATGACCAGTGATGAGGGCGGATATGTACTGAACATTGTGAGGACCAGAAAACTGGTGACGTGACTCAGCATCAATGTGGGTCAAAGACATGGAGCTCGTCGATAATCATCTCAGCAGATAAACACAAACCCCCCAGACCTGGTTCTGGGACATCAGCGAGGTGAAGCAGACGTATGACACGGGATGTTGATCACAGACAGACAAACTCACACAAGTGGCACGTAATGAAAAACAATAAGGAACAACATGGTTGTCCCATGTCTCTTGTGAGTGTGTATCTGCCAGTGTTGAGCATCATGTATGTAAATCAGCAAATCCTAATATTTGAGAGGCTAAAACCAACAAAAAGCGACTGAAATGGTTAAAATAATTGTAAATAATCCATGAACCACCTAATTAATTGATCTTAGGTGCTCGTCAGGAACATAACAACAACAATGTGTTTTATTTGTACAGTGCTTTTCTACGAACAAAGACCCATTGGATTAAAAGAAAGAAACACTAAAGCTCTTTTGATAAATCTGTCTCTCTCTCTGGAGGCAGACGATATATTTTTCGTGTTTTCATGATTCCAGTTTCCAGTTTCCTATTTCTCATGAGCCACTGTCTGAGGAGTGTTTGTCTCTCTCTCTCTCTCTCTCTCTCTCTCTCTCTTGCCCACCCCCCCCCCCCCCTCTCTCTCCAGCAAAACATAGCCTGAGCAAAGGTCAGAGATTGTCCAGGGACGGAGCCTCCAGCTGGGTCTGTTTGTTTATGTAGGCGAGCGCTAATGTTGTATTTCCACCCACTCAGCGGTCGTGTCTCAATATCTGGTGACATTGGCTGGAACCGGTACAGAAACGTCCTCCGGTGGTGTGATGTCCATAAGTGGAAACAGGGAATGAACAAAAGAGGATTTTAATGTTTCTTCCAAGCCAAAATGTAAACGGGATCACATAGAAAAACCAACTTGTTCGACTGCTTATAATAAACCTGAGATAAAAGCTCAACTAAAAATGAAAAGTCGACATTAAGGCCTTTGTACAAACAGATAAAAGCCTCAGTGACCTCAGATGTATTCATTCCAATCCGTGGTCAGACCTGGAATGACCCAGCTGGTCACGCTTGACCCTTTGTGTTCAAATGAATGATTACTGATGTCAAAGGATTCAGATTATTCCTTTCTTTGAAAACCAGACTTTTTCTGTCGGACGTGCAAACAACAACAGATGGTATCAAAGCAGAGGGAGTCGGAGTTATCGATCTGACTGAGGATCTGAGGATGAATGTATCTGTGTTAATGTTTGTCCACAGTTTATGTTTTCCCTGGAGAGTATAGACTGAAAGTCAGCATCAACTGGTTTGTTTCTTATCTGCGTGTTGTGCACTTTTCTCTGACTTGCACTATCAGCTCATAACTTCCGCTCCTCCTTTAAAACCTTGAGCTCTGCACATGACGGGCCTAGAGATGCAGATGTTTGGGGGGGTCACACAGATGTTTGTTTCCACACATTCTCTCCTCTGGTAGTTGTCAGGTCGTCCTAAAGCTCAAAAACAAATAGATGCGTCACAAACGCATCACGATGATGTCCACAAACCGCTCGCCCTGCTTGTGCAAATCAGTTCAATAAACTGCACTGACGGTTCAAAAAGACCTCCGCCATGTTTATGAAGTTGAAAATGACCAGATTATAAAAGTATCCAGACTGTATTCAGACGTTCCATCTTTCATGTCATCATATCTTTTTATTTCATGAGGAAACAGATGAAAATATGAATTGTAGAGACGATCCCACAAGGAGTGGAGTTATTTGTCCGACACGTGATCTCACAGCGTTGGAGGATTCTAAGAAACCGTGGCTCTGCTTCACTGTGACGTCTGGACTTTCCAGGAAAGTCTCGCATTCCACAAAAAAGAACTACACAATAACACAGGCAGGCCCCCCGAGAGAAAGAGGGGGAAGAGGGGGGGAGAAATAAAGCCCCCCCCCCTCGTGTTCTCCACCATGTGTGCATACCAGAGCTATTAAACAGTCAAACATGAACATTTTTCAAACCTTATCATCTGCCACGTACCTCAGGTTCAGCTCAGCCAGCAACAACACGGAGATGGAAAGTTACGTAGAGGAGATGTACAGTGGAAAAGATTTTACACCAGTGGAGACGGAGAAACGGGCAGAAATAACTACATCGAGAATAAATGGAAAAGTTCAAGTTGAAGCCGACTGTCGTACAGGAAGTGGAGACAGTAAAAAGAACTGAACTCAACTCAAGAGGGTAAACAGTTGAAATAAACTAAAACTGGTTTATGAACAGTTGAAGCTGTTTGATAAAGATAACGGAGTTGAAATAGTTTTGAGTATCTGTTGCTTTTAGTTTGCTGAAATTAATCAAAAAAATAGAAACAGCTGAAAGTTGAATAAAATGAAAAATTAAACAGGAAAGTTAAGGAATAACTGTTGAAATAGTTAATTTATGAATAAACAATTGAAACGATTGTTGGATAAATCTAATCATAACAATTAAAACTGTTCCTCAAAACTGGTTTATACAATGTTGAGTTTGTTAGCTAAAGTTCAACTGATGCAACAGCCAAGGATAAACATTGAAATAGTTTAAAAACCATCAGCTAAAGCTACGTTGAAAATATTATTGTGCAATTGAGTTATTGGCTGAATCTAATAGATAAACTGTTAAAAACGTATTGTGTATTCATTATTTTAAAAGTATTCACAACATTAAACAGAAGCTGGTGGACAACGTTCGCTGAATGATGCAATAAAGAAATGGCTAAGAATGAATAAATAGTTAAAATAGCAAAAACTGATGTTGAAACAGTTTTTCTCTGTATGTGTTTGTGTTCATATTCATATATTTATCATGTATATTCATTATTTTCCACTGGATCACGTGAAGGCAGAAGTGAAAAAGGTGAAATAACTTTCAGTGCATCTGTGTAAATTCAAGGCACAGAAACCAAACCCAGAAAGAAGTGATTCTATAATAAATAGAAGCATTTATTTATGTACAGCTGATGTTTACAGTTTACATCAAATGATAAAACCACTGACATTATTACCAAAAACAAATATTTACATTTATGAACATGATATTTACACACTTGATCTGCTCGCTGGTCAGTGAATTTGATTTTTTTCGTACAGCTTCACTCGCACTTGTGAATTATTTCTCTGAGAAGAAAGCCACCGGCCGTTTGTCCGGTGAACGTGACGCTGCCACATCCCTCACACAGTCCTTTGTAAACAGGCAGACACATTGATTGTACACACATCCACTGAGTTTAACAACACGTACACAAATAAAGTCATTAGAAAAGGCACACATTTATCAATACACATGAATCAGCTCAAAAAGAGAAAAAGCCACGACGGGCACCTGGCTTTGTTTTGTCAGGAGAGGCTGGAATAAGGCAAGCTGAGGTTCTGTTTTTAAGGCAGGATGTAAATACACACACACGTGGCCCGGTACTGGACATGAGACGAGGCCCCATCGGTCGCACGTGACTGCATCAAAAGCTTCTCTGACTTCGAGGAATTCTGGGGTTCCTCCCGAGAGGCACCGAGGGAGGGAGAGTTTAAAGACGTCTCTCCTGTGTATTAACGGCCGACCCACAAATCATTAGAACGGAGCAGGAGAAAGTGTGAAATTACAGACAGCTGCTGACGGACACTGGGACCAGGCTGTAAAGTGAAGCGAGGGGCACGGCATCCGAGGAATAGTGTGTTTTCTCTGAGGTTTGCTACAGCAGCGGCTTCGATGTGGAATTGGTTTAATGCATCTTGTTAGTGTTTCACCGACTGAACTTTAAATCAGCTCAATGTCTGTGTTTGTCTTGGAATAAAAAACAGTCAACAAAAAGTTTGACATTAGAAGATTGCGCATAAAGGCCATTATCAGGCGACCTGGCTCTGTCCAAACATTAAAATAGAAATAACAGAATCTGCCTTTCACCAACTCAAAAGCTCAATTATGAACCATTTCATCATTTAAAATGTACAAAAACATCAAGTAAAAATGACTTTTGTGGTTCTGCAGGTTCTGTGACAAGACTACACAAGACTGACATGTCTGCAGTTTCCGTTCCTTAGGCTAAACGCTGCAGGTGGAGCCGGTGCCTTCAAGAATATTTATATTTGCATATTTCCCCAAAATGTCAACTGCTGCTTTAAACTATAAATAGTTCAAGATGTGATCGTTCAAAACCAGTGGAATACAAAAATAACAATATGTGATTTTTACAACACTCATTTGTGAAATCCGTGTAACGTGAGTCAGAGGCTTGTGTCCGATGGGTTCAGTTAAACTGACGCAGTGACGTGGCTTCAACAATCTCACAGTTCTCCAGGTAAATCATCACAGTTTGGACAAAGTGTTCCTCCACTGAGGAGCGCTGGTTCCTCTGGGAGGATTTAGTGGTTCAAGCTTGTCTGGTACTGGCTTCGACTTCCATATAGTTGTGCTGAGTGAGGTAAAAAAACAAAAATACACAAGAGGACGTCCAAGGTAGCTCATCGTCTTCTCTCCACGTGGCTCAGTTTTCTGTGAAGGCTGGATTGTCTGCCTCTTCATTCAAGCTCACAACTTGTCTCTGAGGTGAGAACAAATAAAAAAGATGTCAGACAGAGAATAAAGAGTCGCCCGCATGTGGTGACAGCAACAAAATATATCATTTTCAAATATTGTTAAATCTACGAGGGCGTTTTAACACCTTCAGGTTTTAGTCCGGTTTCAATCGCACTCTGGTTTCTGTTTTTGTTTTGTGTTGGGATCGGGATCTGACCTCGATCAGACCCAACTACCTGGTGTTCTCTGCAGGTTTGAGTGACTGGACTCCTGTGGGCAACAGAGCGGACGTACCGTGGCGGCCTGTGTAATATTAGTAGGCGGCTCCATGTCTAATTGCTGAGTGATGTTTCGTGTCACAGAAATATGCACCAGACCAGAACTAAGGACCTTCCTCCTGTATTTAGTATTTTGTTCCCGCCCCAGACCCATTTGACCGACAGTGAACTTTCTCACATGGTTTGCAGGGATGTTTTGTTATGATGGGATGAGGAAAAGGCTCCAAGTTTAAAAAACGAATCAACTGAGTGAGACTAGATCAAACAACTATAGATGTTAGAACGTCCTAAAACAGATGAATGAGTTCAGGCTACATTTAAATGCGTTTTAATTTGAAAACTAATTGATTAGAAACTGATTTTTACGTTGTTTGGCTCCAATTTTGGGCTTTTTGCTGTCGACAACTTCTAAAACTTCTCGCTGACCAGAAACTGGGGTAAAGCTGTGTAGTGAGAACTTTAGTGACTCCTATTACACTCACCTTTGGGTAGGAGTAACCATCGGGGCTGTGGCTCCTCCAGATGTGCACTTGGTCCTCGGTGGTCTTCTGGTACACGGGGTTGTCAAAGTGAATGGTGTTGGTGTTCTTCAGCCTGTAGTTCCTCCACAGCAGGACGGCACCAACAGCCACGAGGCAAACGATCGCTGCACCAGGGGAAAGAAATCCAGAGAGAGGTGAGACATGAGCGGTGATGTTTCAAATATTTGGAAATGTTCCATGTGGACTCAGCTGCCGAACCTACTCACCCAGAGGCAGGACGATGTACAGAGCTATCGGGGTGGGGGAGGCAGTCTTGGGGTTGGCTACAGCAAATTCAGGTTGCACGTCTGAGGGAGAAGTAAACACAGTGAATGATACACTTCACACCAGGGCCGGTGCAACGTGAAAACCAACTAGCACCGGGATAAATCATGTTTTAAAGAATGCAAACACCATGATGCCTCTTACCTGGAGAGGTGACCGGAGCCTCTGTGGTGGTCTGGGGGATTTTAGGCTTCACTGGCTGAGGTGTAGTGGTCCTTGGCTGAGGTGTGGTGGTCCTGACCAAAGGCTTGGTGGTGCCAGGTGCTGCCTTGGCTGCAGAGCTGGTGATTACGACAGGCACTGGAGTGGTGGTGTGGACCTGGGGCTTGGGTGTGGCTCTGGTTGTGGCTCTGGGTGTGGTCTGAGGTGGCGCCGGTGGCAGACGAGGAGGACTGGTAGGTGGAATCTGAGGCTGTGCAGGAGCTGCAGGTGTAGGAACAGCTGGTGGAGAACACAAGGTAAAAAGTGAGATTATGTCTTTTCTTCTTCATCATCATTTGTCTTTTTGCTGCTTTACGCACCAGGCACACACGTCCTCATATCTCTGGCGAGCATCATGTTATCCGGACAGACGCAGGTGTATTTGGGCGGATGTCGTCCCACCTGAGGAGCTGCCAGGCACATGAATTCACAGCCGCCGTTGGAAACCTGGCACCAATTCCTCCCTGTTACAAAAACACAGATTTAATATTGTAGTTGAGTTAAACCCTGTTAAATATTAGGAGGTCATAATCAATAAAAACAGATGTGAACCTAAAGTGGCCCAAGTGGTAAATGGTGAATATGGCACAAATTAGGTCTGGGCCACCTTTGGTTGACATGCGGTATGGATATGGTTCACTTGTGGCCCAGATCTGGCAAAACCGGAGCAGACCACTTGAGTGCCAACATTTCACATGGCATGTAGGGCGGATGACAGTGGGACAGTTTGGGCCAAATCTGGGCCAACAAAGATTTGCTATGTGGGTCAGATCTGTCCACAGCTTAAAGAATTTGCCAAGTAGCTTCTCTGAAGCTGAATAACTAGTTGGAAATAGGTAAATATTCTGTGTTTGTACCAGTCGGGAATTAGGAAACTTTGGGTTAGATGAACCAGAAGAATTAAAAAATATATATATACATATGATTCATCTTATGTGCAAAGATAAAAACACTTGTGACCATGGTTCGGAGTTTTTCACGAGTATTATTCACCGGCTCCACTTCTACCTCAGTCACCAAATCAAGATGATAAAGATAATCCAGTAACGTCTCTCACCAGCAGGTTGTTTGAGGTTGTGGTAAAGAATAATGTCTTCTGGTGATGACAGGTGCTCGGCCACCGGTACAATGTCGGCGCCCGTCAGTCTGTTTGCACTGAAGATGGCGTTGTTACTGACGTCGGTCCAGAAAACCTTCTCCTGGAAACACAAGAAACGACAGAAATTTAACATTCAAGAGATTATGGACAGAGCTCATGGTACTGTGTGGAATGATGGCACTTGGGCGGTCCGCTCCTGTTTGCCGGATCTGGGCCACAAGTAAGCCATAGTAAAGCCGCATGTCAACAAATCGAGATTAAACCTTGCCGAGAGCAGGCCACAAGAATATTGTTTGGGTATATTTTGGCCACATTCATTTTGTCCGGGCCACACGAGGCCAGAAGTCCTGCATCATTGCCTGAAGTGACCCACATCCGTGTGCTATCCGGTGTGTGAAGTTTATCAGATGGTAAATAACTACCTCAAACACAGTGAGTCCCAGTGGGTGAGCCAGCTTGAGTTCATCAATGATGAGGGTGTGTCGGCCGCCGCCCTGCACGTCAATACTGGAGAGGGTGTGCAGCTTGGAGTCCACCCAGTAGAGCCGCTGGCTCAACAGGTCTGTGGAGGAAGCAGGCGGAGGGTCAACAGGTCGCACAGGAGTGACCACAGACATTCATGTGAATAGATTTTTTAAATAAAAGACTTGAAACCAGAGAAACGTGAATGCTGGAGTTTACCCAGTGTGATGCCGTTGGGCCACTCAATGTTGTCAGTGACCAGAGCCGAGCGGTCTCCTCCGTTCAGACCCCCCTTTTCTATCTTAGCAGGATTTCCCCAGTCCGTCCAGTAGATGAAGCTGAGAGACGTAAAACAAATAAACACAATGAGTCTTTTGGTTTGTAAGCACGTAAAGAAAATGTCTATTTATCGATGCTATCAGACTCACTTGCTGTGAGGGTCAACCACTATGGCCCGGGGCTTCGACAGGTCACGCTGGAAGAGAGTTTTGCGACGGCTCCCGTCCGCGGTTACCACGGAGATGGTGCTGCGAATGCTGTCGGTCCAGTACAGGTTCCCATGGACCCAGTCGAAGGCGAGGCCTTCAGGAGCATCGACGTCGCTGCCGATGACCGTGCTGTGTTGAGTGGAGTCGTCGGCCACGTCCATCTGGGTTCTGGTGAAAGCAACGACAAGCGTCAAACAGGGAAAACAAGACACAGGCTCTGATTTCATTCTGATCGTGGTTTTTACTCACCTGTAGATTTTCTTCTGTGAGATGTCAGACCAGTAGATTTCTTTGGTGGCGATGTTCATGTCCAGAGCGACGGCGTTCTTGAGACGGGGGATCACTCTGGTGTACTCACTTTTGTCCAGGGTCATTTTTCTGACCTCATGGTGGTTGGTAAAGAAAAGATAGGCTATCGTTCCTACAAAATAAGAGTAGGCGGTTTAGGTGATAGAACTAAAAATATAAAAATAAAAAAACAGCACTTGCTAGACACCCTCTTATTTATAGGAAAAAACGTTTATTTACCGATGGCCTTGCAGGCTTTGCTCGCTGGGTCGACTTGGTAACCCTCCTCGCAATCGCATTTGTAGCTGCCGAGCTGGTTGATGCAGATCTGGCTGCAGGAGTCCGGGTTGGCACACTCGTCAATATCTGATTCAATGAGGAGAGAGACATTTAAAACATGCAGCAGTGTATCTAATAAGTGTGCACATGGATATTTGACTGTTTCTGATGGTAACTGGGCGGGAGGCCGTTACCTTCACAGAGTTTTTCATCCACCAGGCTGAATCCAGCAGGACACTGGCACTCGAAGCCGATTCTCAGGTCTTTGCAGATATGAGAGCAGCCGCCGTTGTTGAACAGGCACTCGTTAAAGCCTGCAGAGGGAAGAAGAAGAAGAGAAGGTTTTGTGTCTAACATTCTTGAGCTGCACCCTCATTAAATACATCGAGGTGGTGATTAACGGTGACGGTAATGAACAAGGGGCCTCTGGACTCACCACATTCCCTCAGAGGCTCATCTGACCAATCCCTGCAATCGCGGTTCTTGTCGCACACCTTCTCCATGAGGATGCACTCCCCGCTGCGGCACTTGAACCTGGTCGGGCCGTCACAGTGGGTCGCTGTGCGGGACGCATGATAATACAACATGAGGTCACCTAACACAGACACAGGCTTGTGATCTGACGTAGGAAAGTTGGTTCGTACCATTGACGCAGCCGGTTTCATCGCTCCTGTCCCTGCAGTCGTACTGATGGTTGCACTGACGGCTCCCATGGATGCAAGTTCCATCACCGCATTCAAACTCATCAGGACGACAGGTCCGACGATCTGCAGGGAACCAAGGGGCAGAAATTAAGGATAGAAACTATAGTGACAGTGTGTGATCGACAGGTAAAGGATGATGTAACCGTACTCACCACAGTTTGCTTCATCCGATCGATCGAGGCAGTCGGCTCCTCCGTCACACTTCCAGCTGCCGTGGATGCACTCGCCACTGCCGCAGTGGAACTCCAGGGAGGTGCACTGATGAGGGCTAGGAGAGGCAGGACGCTTCGTGCCGCAGTTCTGAGGCCACTCGTCCGAGCCGTCGGGGCAGTCCATGTCACCGTCGCAGGCCCACAGCTGCGGCACGCAGACGGTGTTGTTGCACTGGAAGGCTCTGGGGCTGCAGGTGGTGGCCGGACAGGAGGCCTCGTCGCTGCCGTCTTCGCAGTCTGCCTCGTTGTCACACGTGAAGGAGGCAGACACACACTGGCCGCTCCTGCACTGGAACTCGGTGTTGGTGCACCGCCTGGGGGCTGAGAAGGTGAATGTGACAGATCAGAGGACAGAACGACCTGGAGCAAGAACTTTAGAGCAGCAGTAGAAGAAGCAGCAAATGGTGAGTTAGAGGTCTTGACCCTCTCAGATGATAAACTCACCACAGGTCTCCTCGTCTGCTCCGTTCTCACAGTCGGCTTTTCCATCACAGCGCCAGGTGTTGGGTACACACTGGTTCAGACGGTCCTGGCAGCTGAATTCCGTCGGCCGGCACGTTCTAGCCACTGAAAGTGAAACACGCAGAGCAAATATAATGAGACCAAAGGATTGTGGGATTGGTACGTGTTGAAAACCATTTCAGTCGTGATACTCACAACAGGTAGCAGGAAGTTCATCTGTGCCGTCTCCGCAGTCGTCGGAGGCGTCACACACCCATCTGCCCGTGATGCATTTCCCATTCCCACACTGGAACTGCTTGGTTCCACATGTCGTCAGTGCATCTGTGACACACATCAACACACAGCTCAGTGTAAAGACTCATTTCAGTTCATCTATCAAGGGCCAAAGGAGGAAGATTCATAAACACAGACATTATGCTGATTGGGCTAAAATCTCTATCAACAGATTGTGAGATGACAAAAGAATCTCAACGACAATGTTCACACGCTGATTTTAGCAGCTATTTGGTCATAAACCAAAGTATTAGATAAACTCTTCATCTGATGATTGTACTATCTGGAAAAGTTACAGAATCGTAAATGTTATCAAGATTAATTCGGGTGCGGAGGATCAATGTTTGAACCAACGCACCAAAGTCAACAAGCTCTTATCATGAAACTTGATTTCCTTAAATCCTTCTGCTGATGTTACAGGTTGAACTAGATCCTCATCCACCCAATAAAAACAATGATAACAATGAAAAGTGATAAATGGTGAACTTCCTGTCCAATGAAAACAAGTTTTTAATCCTTTTTTCATGGATTTTATGCAGCAATTTTCTACAGAGCAGATTTTTAAAGAAATCAACGTTTGGTGTAATTTTCCTTGTTCCCACTTTTCACACCCCCACTTGGGGGGAAACTATGTGTTATGGTGTTCGACACGCTGGCACAGGAGTGAGGGGCTGGGGAGTGTGTAGCATGACACACACATGATCAAACACACACACATGCATGTTTCTGCTTGTTTAAATAGGGCAGATAAAGGGTTAAACTACAAGTCAAACACAGATCCTCACCGCAGCTACGTAAACAAGCTGCAGCTCTCATCACCGGCAGAGAGCTGCTGATATTAACAAGTAGATGATCACAATAGAAATCTGCCATTTAATGTCCCTGCCAGCAGAAATACTCAAGACAGTGTCGCTCTCCCAACCCCCATCTTCACTGGAGCCAATGGGACCAGTGAACTGGAAGAAGCCATTAGACTGTACATCAACACGGAGAGTGGAGCAGTGTGTACGAGGGGGTACTCAAGGTCGTTCCTCCAGCTGGACACGTGGGTTCGAAACCTCGCAGGACCACCTGTTTCTGACAGGGGCCACAGAGAGGTGTTTGACCGTAACACCACCGGGAGCATGTAGCATGTGTTACTCCAATTCAAAATGTAAATCTGCATCATTAAATATTCATATTTGAAGCTTGTGTCCTACATGAATGGATGGAAACCAGATAAATCCCCAGTAATGTGTGCGATAAAGGTTTTACAGCACAGTAAATCATAACAGCTTCTGGGTGAAGTCAAACATCTGGCGCCGTCGGTCACGGTCGACGTTTGAGCAGCAAGCAGCCTGAAGAATTGGTTCACGCCACTGTTGTAGTATTTTTATGAGTCAGTAATTCCCAACAGTCACTCGGGTGAACATTAATCATTTCTTTACAACTCCAAGTGAGAAGTTGTGCATTGTTGCCTTCGCCATAAAGATAATGATCAGTTTCATGTTGAGAAACGAGGGCTTATCACACGGAAATCCTTGTGAGTAAAACACACACACAAAAGAAACACAGGACGAATGTCTCAGATGGTTGAACTTGGAGGTGGATCTCAAACTTTGCCTTTTCATTCACGCGTTGGATTGTTTTCACTTCATAGACCGGCTCTTATTCCCTGGAACCGATGACACAGAATCCAAGTTCTCGCTGGCTATTTACTCAATGGGCTTAAAGTTCAGACTTTGAAGGACAAGCTGGACTAAATGGCAACATTATTGAGAATAACAATCCTCTGGTTTACTGGTTATTTCTCTGAGGATGTGTCTGCTGTGTTTTATGGGATGAGAAACAGATGAGGGACGCTGCTACAACTCTTTTAAGTGCTTTACAATAAAAACAACAATGTGTTGATGTGCCTACCGCTCTTTTTTTATTATTTTAAATCATTTTACTGAAGCATTGCACTTTAAGTGTCTGTTAAAACTACTTATTTGTATTGTCGGCTGTTTGTTTGTGCACACACTTCGTTCCACTGAATCTTTTACGGATTTGGACTTGAATTTGAAACTATAAAAAAATTGAACCATTACAATAAAAGAAATCACTTTGAGAAGGATGGATTCCTCCTGATAAAACTCCTCCCTGCATCAGGAGTGAGACACAACTATTTCTCAACATTGGGGAACAAAGATGACACGTGTCTTTGGCTGCTGACGAAATAGGCAACAACCAGTCCCAGCATGTTTCACCACACATACCAGTTCCCAGAACCAACAAACTGGTCTGACAGTGACTTCCCAACCAACCCAGTGTGCAATCCAAAAAGTGAAGGAACGCAGCCCTGGGACAATGTCCGTGTTTGTATTGGAGGATAAAGTTGGAGGGCGCGCGCTCCTTCCCACAGCGCAGGGGCGTCTGAGGTAAAAGAGACAGAGGCCTCCTGCAAACAGGCTGTTGCATCATGTAGGAAATAATACACACGCCTGTCAAACACACATTCGGCCACATGCAAGTGGCGCTAATTTCCATTTTACAGCTTTTTTACGCACAGGCCTGTGTTCACTCTGCTGAAACCTGATTGGCTGCCGGAGGACCTGCAGCGCGAGTTAACGCAAAGCACAACACCACGGAGGCATCATTCAAAAAGAGCGGTGAGAATAAAATGATTACAAACATAAGCGCAGGGGCAGAGAGCTGGTGCCATTCAAACACATATTACGCATGACGATGGGGAGAGAGAGAGGGAGAGAGAGAGGGAGAGGGAGAGGAGAGAGAGAGAGAAGATGCGGTTCTGCTTTTTTCTTCGATAGTGAGAGAGGGGGGGGGGAAGCATACAGGAGATGTGACCTACATTCTGGGGATAACTGTGCCCCCCCCCCCCCCCTATCACCTTGCATCCGGTGCTGTCACAGGAGTTCAAACCCAAACACCCTGAATACATCAGACACAACCAGACACTTAAACAAGTGCAGACACGTTTTCTATCGAGTTACACAAGAGCCTTGTTTTTTTGCACAATGTAAATAATTAATAACACAATTACTCAGATGAAGGAATTGGAAACTTACGCGTTTGGAGCAGGGAGCAGATGAGGAGCAGCAGAGGCGCGTAAAACGGCCGTGCCATGGTTTTCAGACGCACTGGAAGACGCATCTACAGATTCACCCTGTCAGGTCTGTGATGAGTGTGTGTGTGAGTGTGTGTGTGTGTGTGTGTGTGTGTGTGTGTGTGTGTGTGTGTGTTAAAGCACTATAATAATAACAAGGACGTGCTGTTGGACACCACACACGCGCAGTAACAACGATGCTCTGAGGAGGAGATGCTCTGTACTGTTTGACAACATCAGACCCATTTCAATGTGGTCCAGTGGTGGGTGGGACCGAGAGGGGCCCAGGAGGTGGGGGGGGGGCGGGCCCCGGAGTGGTGTGATTCCTGAGGCGCACAGACTCAACAATTGGGAGGCGGAGCTCTGCGGAGATGGTTTTTACTATGAGTTTTTTAACCCTTTCAGAGAGACGCGCACATGCACACGCACTGTTTGGTAGTTTCATTCCCCGGAGGCAAACCCTGACCCGACCACCACTGCACATACATGCAAGCCTGGCAGGGGTGTAGCCAGGAATTCTGACGACCTGGATGTGATTATCTCAGGGGCCCCTGTAATGCAGCAGCAGGAGGAGGAGGGGGACAACATGTAGAGATGTACTGAATAAGTTCTGGATATTCAAATGAAAATCTGAAATACTTCAGGAATAAATAATAAAACCCAAACCGTACAAGATACTGTTCACGTATTAACATCTCAAATATTCATATATGAAATATGCTGTATGAAAACCAATTGTGTGAAGACACAAGATACATTTAACTACACTGGCTCTTTAAGATCATCATCATCATTTTATTTCACAATTTCTTTCTTAACAAATGAGCAATTTAAGTAAAATCAAGCATTACAATTTAAATATAAATGTTTTTCTCTTGAAATCCTTTCATGGTTTTCCCCCAAATCTTATTTACATTACTTTTTGCCCAGAAATATCTAAATATTTCATTCCTCTTAATAGAATAATATTTTTTCTGGACTTGTTAAAAACGTATTTTTTTGAATTTTCTCTTGTTTTTCCTCATTAGGTATAAATGTATATATTTCCTGCATCTATAGTGATAAATATCTATATGTTTACACATTGTCTGTGTTTTCACGGAGCGATGGGACGATCAAACATGAGAAAATTGGCAGCTTCATATCGATCATCACCACGTGACCCCTCTGGTGACTTGTGACCCCTCCTCCGTTCAGCTTGTGTTGAATCAAACTATTACAAAACCAACTGTTTCATTAAGTAAACACAAGGTCTATGAGGAACTGAAGCAGTTCGGATTAATGCGGTTTACAGAGTCGCTGTTGAACCAGTGAGTTTAACATCCTAATAAAATCTAAACCGAGGCTGTAAAGTCATCAGCGCGGCTTTTATCTTCATATCCCCACTTCCTAAACCCAGGTTTGTCACCTCTCATGCAACAAAACAAACCTGCACATGTTCAACCAGGTTCAAAGTCTCAGTTCCAGTGAGTCTGTAGGATCGTTTACAACGAGCTTTACATTCACAGAGGTGCAGATAAAGCCCATCCGCAAAGATAAAGCTGGAAAACAACAACCTTGACCCGAGCACAGAGCGGCGAGCGTCAGGAGCATCACAGACACTGTCTTTGGAAACGGTTCAAATTAATCCAGATGTTTCTGTGAACGCACTTTGGAGGAAACAGGTTGAAAACAACAAGAAGCCGAAGCACATCAGAGGAAATGTATGGACAAGTATATTACATTACCACATTGACATTGACCCTGCGACTGTCACAAGAAGGGTTAGAGATTCAGCTAACATGCCCCCCCCACCCTCCTTCTCCATGCCCTTTATTGACCAAGTCCATTTTACCATGTGTGCTCGGATAAATGTGCACAAACAATAGAAACGTCAAAGAAACCCTCTTGGGCACGTGAGGGATTCACAGAGGAGACACAAACACTGGGTCTGTGTCTCCGCGGTCTGTGATTATTGAGTCTGTTAACCTGCTGCTTCACTTCAAAGCTGAAGCTCCACTTCACACAAGCTGCGAATGGAAGTGAAGAGAACGTGGCACGGATACAACACACAGATTATTCACCTAATGGTACCGGAATAATAATGTAGAAAGTCTAAAACTCAAACTACAAATGATTAAATGCTCCCTGTGACTGAAATATGATCATTTATATTTTTACCTGACCGTTAATACTGAGGCATCAATGTGTTGTGTTGTTGTTGCTGCTGGAATTTCAGTTATTGTGGATTTAACTACTTTACTGAACAGGCAGGTTAGTCCAGATGTTCCCAGTCTACAGGGACTGGGCACTGAGTCATAAGGTACATCTCAGGGGTCATGAGCAGTCAATCACGTTATTTCAAATTAAAGTTATCCGTTGTGGGAATAGAACTTAATTAATTACAGTACAAGTCGTTGTTCTACTTCCGTTGTATGTCAAGCCACTGATGTACTACTGTACTTTTGCTTTTCACATTTTGCTCCATAAAACGTATTCCTGGTATTGATAATAGATTCATGAACGACTGCTACAGATTGAACTTCAACAAAGTCATTTTTAAACCTTTCTTTATATTCTAGGAATCATTTAAGTTGCGTTCTGCTCCTGCAGCAACGATCAAGACGGTCAGAGTCTTTTTCTCACTCAATAAAAACTCAATCTATGATCAAACCATTGAAACATTCTACACATCAGACCCCCGTCTTCATCAACAAAGCCTGGCACTGTACATGACACGTTCTCTCAGTGGGGGAACCCGCCCACCTCCAGCCCGCCTGTACATCGAGCTGCGTTTGATAAGAACTGACAGGGAATTTTCCGGCCTCCTGCTAGAACTGGGCGAGCGGCTGTGAAACATGAAGCGTTTGCTCGGCGGCATCGGGGTTGACCTCTGACCTCCCGATGAGACGCACCCTGATGCCCTCCTCCTCCTCCTCCCCCTCTCGTCCACCCTGTTATGAATCGCTGATCGAGCAGATGGGTCGCGCTGCAGGGACTGAGAGCGGCATTAATAGAAGTGCAGATGAGGTTAAATTCCTGTGACTGTCTTGAGAGCGGAGGACACACCCCTCTTCTACAACTTCTCTCTCCTTTTGCACAATCTTAGCCCCCCCCCCCCCCCCCACCTCGGCCTCTGTAAACACTTTCTGGTTCTTCCAGTATACTCGCCTGCACAATCCCTTTCACAGTTGCTGCTACGCCTGACAAAACAATCGGCGGCTGTGTGTTGGCTGCAACTGAAGGTCAGATCAGGTTCTCCCAGATGCAGTTTTTGGCTCCTGTTCACCACACACAGCACAGCTCGGGAAGGGTTACATCTGCAGGCATCACCTTGGCCCCTGGAAAAGAAGATAAGGTTGTCGCGGGGGTGGTGAAACAATAAAAGGCCATGTGGGGGAAATGGTTCCACGATGCCCTGAGCTATTATCAAGTGAATGGCGGGTGAGGTTTATCTCAGATTCTACTCAGATATGAGTGAGTAGGAGGACAGGAAAATAAAATGGGTGAAACTGCCAGTTTCACCCATTTTACTACATGCAACACTCATGTAGTAAAATGTGTCTGCAGGGGAGACTCCTGCAGGGGAGACTCCTGCAGGGGAGACTCCTGCAGGGGAGACGGCCTCTCCTGGAATCACCCACCCTGCAGATTCATAGCAGACATGTTCCCCTCATGTTTGTTTAGGTGTTGAGCGGATGTGGGAGCGTCAGGAGCTGGGACCTCTCGTGGATTTGTCTCTGAGACTCTGCACTGTGCCTCCCCCCCCCCCACTCGCCTCCTTCCTACACACTCAAATATGCCTCCAGGACGATTTACAGCTGCTCGGAGCTGCATTTCCTCGTCTTCTTTCAATGTTAGGTCTTCATAAGCTCTCCTAGAAACCAGACTCATCGTGAACTGGACCTCGGAGGGACAGGTGATCTCCATGGGACTGACCACTTATACAAACACTTTGAATATGAAACACTTTGACATTACATTGTTTTTTCACTCAATCTGAGTCCCAAAAATAATAAATCTGCAACAAAGAGGAAGCCGGGGATGAAATCACCGGCAGCGAGAGGATTTGGTGAAAAGAAACAACCCGAGAGACGAGGAATAAAGGAGAAGAATCGCTGGAACTGAGTCTAGAACTAGTATAGGAGACGTCTGCAGATGCATGTGTCGGAGGCCCCCTAGTGTGCACGTGAGTCACGTGCAGTAAAACACCAATAAAGAATGAATTGTTGTCTGCAGCCAACATCCACACTAATTCATGTTTTAGTTATGTTTTATTCTCTTTGCAACTCTTTTTTTTAAATGAAGTTTCCAGAATAACACGATGTGGAATCATCTTTAGTTCATATTCCTGAGAGGAAATGAGACGCTGTGATCAGAGTGTTAAACTGTGGACGACAGACAGACAGTCGGGGCCCTCGTGGAGGTTTGACCCCCCCTGGACACCTCACACTCAGAATCCTCCTCTTCCTCCTTCTCCTCCTCCTCTTCTTCCTCAGAATCCTCCTCATCATCATCATCGGTGTGAAAGCGCTGATTAGAAGCACATTGAAATGTGTTACAACGAGTGACAACAGAGAATAAGCCAAAGCAACTGCAGCTAATCCAGAAGCTTAGTGTCTGATCGACAATAAGACACAACATGACACATCAGGTGACACTGACCTTACTGACCTTGTTACCCAGTTACCTTGATGAAACTGTCCCCTGAGACCAGGCGACATTCTCTGTGGTCGCCGGAGCCTTCGTCCTCCGAGTTCTCTGAGTCAGAATCCTCATCGGCTCCTGCACGAATCACAACAAAGAAGAAAGGGTTTGAAAAACAAGGGATGAGGTCACGTCAGGACTTTCTGCTTTTTGTGTCTGTTTGACTTACTGGCGCCCCACTTGCTCAATCTCGCCATCGTCCTACGGGCATTCTCAGCCACCTGCAGGGGCGACAACAGGATTCACACATCCGTCAATACGCGCTCTTTCAGCCTGAGTGTCAGTCTCTAATCTGAATCTGGATTTAAAACTGTGCTATGTAGTTTTCTCAGCCTGCAGATTATAAGAGGGCCACTCAGTTTTCACAGATCTTACAAGTTCTCACGCACGTGGTTGGTTGCACGTCTAGAGATCGATGTAACGTATGTTGTAGGATAATAATGTTTGAAGCCAGTTCACAACACGAGAGAAGGATAAACTACTACTGAATGGTTCGTAAAGTAACTGACTACCTCCCAGATTTTCTATTTTAGTATGTTTTCAAATCAAACAGGTCTTTGACCAAACTCACACACCGCAAGCTTCTGCTTCTCCACTTTGCTGTACTGATCCATCAGACCATCCAGGTGAGTGAGGCCCTGGAACTTCACCACATAGTTCTCATGAGATTTTTCCAGCTCCGCCTCGATCTTCTCGTATTCGTCCATGTACACCGGCCTGAACAAATTACCAGGAATAAAATAATGACAAGCTGTTGAACATAGACGTTTGCCTCTCTGCTTCCTGTCCCGTCATAAACTGACCTGATACTCCGACATGTCTGGAGTCTCGTCTGAGTCCGCTCCACCTCCTTCATCTTTTGCTCGATCTTAGTGTCCAGAATGGCCACATCAGACTCAATAGTACGCAGCAGTTCTCCGGTCTTCTCTGCACTCAACTGGAAAATAAACACAAAGACAAGGTGTCCGGTTTTGGGCCATTTCATGGATATGTGTGATTTTCTGGATCAATACGAACCAGAACCTCCTTGAGGGCGTCTTCGAAGGCCTTTTCCGTCTCGCTGATGTCCAGAGGTCTGGAAAGAGCCGCGGTTCTCTTTTCCTGTTGGGAAAGTGGAAACAAGGACAGACTCGTCTCCTGCAGCACCGACACCGGTGTGTTTTGACAATGACTTCATCATCGTGCTGCTGTTCTCATCAACTGCAGCTTTAAAGGCCATGTGACTGTTGGTGGCAGGTTTTTAGGGAAGGAAATCATCTGTTGTTGTTTCATAACCTGTGAGACATGACTGCTTCTATAACACTTCAAACAGTAAAGTGATGGATCTAAAAATAGCCACATGTTGACTGTGTGGAGTCCAGATGAAGGAAAGTGGAAACCAGCGTGTCAGTAGTTGTGTGTTTCCTCACCCTGAGGGTCACCTCGTCTCCCAGTAAATCACACAGAGATGCTCCTAAGGTTATGACCTCGGACGTCAGCTGTTGAACTGCTTTCAGATCAGACATCTACAGAGAAGACAGAGTGAGACACAGTCAGCAGCACACACTTCACTTCCACCTAAGATTTGATGTCACTCAAGTTAAAGTACGACGTTATACAAAGTTTATACAAATTTACTATTCACTTACTTGTTTAACTAGATGATGTTTAAACCAAGTAATGCAGTAAAGGTTCAAACCTACTTAAATTCTTTTTACCACTAACGATAAAGAAACATGGTTTTATCGTCATAAAAGCAGCATCTCACCCATGAGCCGCGGTCGAACTTGAACTCGCTGTCGTCCACCTTGACTCGGTCGTCCGGGGTCACGTGCTCCTCGTCCAAAGCACCGTACAGCTGCGAGGTGATTTTCAACATCTCTCTCACCGCGTAGCCATCGGCCTGGTACAGATGCCTCAGGAGTTTCACGTGAGCCTTCGTCACCATGAACTGGGCCACAGCTCGGATGAACGTCACCCTGGAGGCCTCCGTGGCCACATCGGTGGGAATGTTCACGTGAGACTCAAAGCTACGTGGGGGAGCGAAACAAGACAAAGGGAATTATCACATTATTCTTATGTTGGGCCACACTTGTTTTTTACAAGAGGGCAACTTTAGGCTCACAACCAATTTGTCCGGGGCCACAAGAAGGCAAGACTTCCTGAAGTGGCCCACATCCGTAGAGTGCAAGAAACAAACCATCACAGGTTTCAGGACTTTGTAAACTTGAAGAATTCAGGACGTGTGAAGTTCAGTCGAACCTCTTGACGAGGAATTTGAGGATGTCTGCCAGCAGAGGAAAGTTCGGTCGCCTGAAGCGCTCCACAGAGATGGACCTGGGGTATTCCAAGGCCCTCATCTGTTCAGTGAAGTCTGCCAGAGGAAGATGTAACGCCAGTGACTGACAATACACTCAACAACTCTCAGTTCATCGATAACACAATGGTATTACTTCTTTCTCTGAAGGACATATTGACTGGTTTGACTGGTTCCTTCAACTGGCAACAAATGTAAGATATGCATTTTAACACTGGGTTTATTGACAGTGCAGCCTGATTAACCTTGATAAGATGTTTTAGCATCTAACAAATGTGTCAAGGCAACTTTAGTCACAGGAAAAAGCGAATGCTTGGCGTCATGGAGGGTTAATATTAGGTTATCTGGTAGAAGCAACCATCTTTTTGAATGTACCTGTCTCTAGAACATACTGAATCAATCTGAACATCTATGCTGGTCTTTAACAAACCTAATGGAAATGCTTTATGAATGTTGAGCTGCTGCTCGTGTCAGTCTGAAAGCTCATGATGCTCCTTCAGTTAAACCTGATGAATAACGTCACAGCTTGATCAAAGGAATGTGATGTTATCACAGGTACTATGGCAAAGATCAAAGACTTGTTTCTATTGATGGGTGGCAACCAACGTCAAGGTGCACTACTGCCACCTGCTGTATCTCTGAATGTGTCACACTGCCACAAAGACACCACTCCCATAGAAACAATTACATACTCCAAGTAATTGCAGAATAAGCTGAGTATTAGTAGAACTATTTGAAAGGAAGTTGTATAGAAGTAGAAATGTGGCTGAGAAAGAACATTTTGACGATTGAATGGTTGAATTATTAAAAAAGAATGGATTACTAGTCAGAAGTCACACAAATAAGTCCACACAGCAGGTTTATTATGAGATGCCTTTATTGTAGTTTTTGGAATCCAGTGACACCGACACGAGAAAATGGTCCTATCCTTCCCCCCCCCTCTTACATACACAACCTGAGAGGGGGGGGCTGCAGGGTGGGATGTACCGCAATCCCGCTTGTAGTCTTAAATTAAACACAGAGATAATAGCAAAGACACATCCAGGTGCATTTCCACAGACACGCACGACATGCATTCAAAAAGGGAAAAGGAGGAACGCAGTGACTCCTGGTTCACATGTACGTGTTGTCCCAAAGTAAAAGATGACAAAATTAATATCATTTTTAAAAAACAGTTAGCTGTCTTAATGGCCCACGATCAGTCTATAGTTCAGGCTCTGTCAATTTTCCACTTACAGGAGAAAACAAAAAGGCAAAGAGACACTACTACTCATACAGGGAAAATGGTTTAAATATGGAAGTGGAGAGTTCATATCTTTCATATTTTTTTTTTTTTAAATTGGTTTTTAATTAATTGTATACTTTAATGAGAATACAATTGTCCCACTAAAAATCAGCTCATCTAGGTAAAACTAGGCCCTTTCCACTGACTGTCTCCCTGCTGTGTCTAAGTAAAATATATTAAGTCCAGTAAGGGGCTCAGTGGGCCTTGGTCCGATAAGGAGTGGATCACTTCAGTCGTCATCGCTGCCGCTGGCCGAATGCTCCTGAGGGAACACACACAATGGAAGCACAGATTTAATGACGTTATTCAACACAAGTACACAACGACCACACAGGGATGGATCAGTCATGAACAGCTGTAAAAGTCTCAGAAAGTAAAGACCTTAATTAATTACCCGTTAATTAATATTCTGTAATCGTTGCACATGCACTAAAAGTAATGTGATGTATTCACTGAGAGCCGTCCTACGCATTAACAGTTTATTTACAGTCATTGGGACTTTGTTCTTCTCTCACCTCTTCCTGCTCCTCCTCACTGTCATCGTCGCTCACCACCGGCTTAGCCCGAGCGCCGCGGCCCCTTCGTCGTTGTCCTTTTCCCGAACGATCGCCTTTTTCTTTCCGGCTCAGCTTGATCTTCACCTTCACTGAACGGGCTGACGGAAAAACAAAGACCATATAAACATCACTACACCAACTCCTGCCTCGCTGTTCTGTACAGAAACGCTTCCTTTTCTCATACTCACGTTCAGACTCCGAGCCTTCATCCAGCTCCTCCTCCTCTTCCTCACTCTCCTCTCCTTCGCTCTCGTCCTCCTTCTCGATCTTCTGCCTCACACTGGTGAAGACAGACTGAAGCACAATGGAATCCTCGTAGATCTACAACAGAGACAGTGAGAGAGATTATAAAATTATTATAAAAGCTAAGCATCGAACAGAGGCTCCCCCTCACTTGTTTTAAGCACAGTTCACAGTACGTGATTGGACTCACCAGAGACCCCTCCAGGTTGAAGGTCTGGGCATTTTGACACAGCAGCATCACGTCCTTTTCCAGGTCGTTCAGGCTGCGATACTTGTGGCTCCTGATCCTCTCCTGATGGAGGGAAGCGACGAGAGGAAGCAGCAGTTAAACACACGTTCGACAGCGAGACGAGAAAAATCACACAAAGAGGAAGTGGAAAGTTCTTCACCTTGATCTTTCTGAAGTCCACAGGTTTGCGGATGAGCTCGTAGTACTCGGGCAGCTCCTTGCGAGAGGGCAGCTGGATGAAGACCTCGCTCAGCTGTCGCCCATTACTGCAGAGACAGGGAAGCGGTGTTAGGATGTAAAAGATCTAGAACTTGTGCTTATGAGATGCAGTTCTGTTCTCACCCATCCTTGTATTTGATCACAGCGTCCACTGTCTTCTTCATCTTTTTAGTGAGGGAGAGGGGGTTGGGAGAGAGTTTCTCAGCAGGCGGGCGACCACGTTTCTTTGCTTTCTTCACCTCCTCGTCCTTGTCCCGCCCTCGGCCGCTGCTGGAGCTGGGTGTGGCCGGGCCATCGTGGTCGCGGTCTCTCTTGCGCTTTCTTGTTGTCTTTTTGTGACGCACCTCCTCTTCAATGTCCTCTAGATTACCTTCTTCTATGGCCTGTGTCGAGAAGAAATCAGGTCAGAAACTCTGGATTTAACGTTGCCAACATAATTCTCTCTAACAGCCTAACATGATGACATCCCACCTTGAGCCATTGCTTCTCAGTGAGCGAGTCACTGTAGTCCACCTCCTTCCGTTGGCGGGAACCTCTGCCGAACATCTTCTCCTCCTCTTCTTCACAAGTGAGCCTCTCAACCTCAGCGTCGTCTTTCAAAATCCAGCTGGGCATATCGTCTTCCTCCATCAGACGAGGTTTCCTCTTGGGATTGCGAGCATCCTCCCGGCGTCGGTCTAGATCCATGCGCTGAGATAAAAAAAGAAAAACGACACAGCAGGGGGTTAGTGGGTTCAGATTTAGAAATTTCAAAGTCTCCAACAACTGCAATGGAAATGGTACCGACCATGAACAGCTCAAACTCCTCTTCACTTCTGGCAATCATCTGGTTGACAGTCTCATCATCAGGAACCTCATCCTCCTCCTAAACACACACGAGACAGAGGGAGTGAGAAGAGGCTCGCGGCAGATTTATGTGGCACCTCAGAGCCAAGTCTCTGAACTAATGACTTATTCACACAAAGAGCAATGAAAGTAACTCATTGTATATTACACTTAACTTAATGAAGGCATTGTACATACCACTTGCAAGTCTCAATTACAGCTTTGCAGATTACCAGTTTGAGATATCACTAGAAGTACATTTTAACATTAATAAAAATGTGTTTCAAAAAAAAATCTGCAGAAAAGGGAAATGTTTTTATGTTAGTGTAGGAGATAAAGTTTCATATTAACCATTAAGGTTTGTGTAGAAGCAGAAAAACAAAAGGGAGAAAAGTCTGGATTGATGAAAGCTCAAAAATCCTGAGAAAACAGGGAAGTAAGGAAAAGAGATGGAAAGGAGGAGGAGGGAAAAAAGAGAGAATGAAGAGGTGAAGCAGCGCACAAGCGCATGTGGGTGGGTGGGCGATGTACGGCCAGGTTCAGTTCACACCCACCCACGCCCCCCGAGTGCGGCAGCCACCTCGAACCCCGACTTCGTCCTGTTCCTCGTGCTCCAGAATGGCCTGTAAGAAAGCCCGTCGCTCACAGCCTGAGGACTTCTGGTCAAACATGCCAGCCTGGATGACCTTTTGGTCCACGTTCAGTTTATACTTTGCCGCGGCCAGAATCTTTTCCTCCACACTGTTGACGGTGCAGAGACGGAGGACGCGCACTTCGTTCATCTGCCCGATACGATGGGCTCGGTCCTGCGCCTGCAAGTCCTGTAGGACAGACACACATGATACTTCTAGTTAATGCCTCCCCAAGGATTCAGGTATTGTTGAATACACTCTTCATTCAACACATCCTTCGCCATAACTGAGACCCTTAACATATATTGACATGAATACCTGATGTGGGTTCCAGTCACTGTCAAAGATAACGACTGTGTCAGCAGACTGCAGGTTGAGGCCCAGGCCTCCAGCCCTGGTACTGAGCAGGAACACAAAGTACTCAGAGGCGGGGTCATTGAATGTCTTGAGCAGCATGCCGCGGTCCTCTGCCTTGGTGGTTCCTACGGGGGGAGGGTGAAAGTGTGTTAAAAAGTGAATATTAAATTATTACAATCGAGTTAAATTTAAAAGCCTATCACGAGTGTTATTTATGTTGATAGAAAACCGCCCCACCGTCCAAACGCAGGTACTTGAAGCTGCGGTACGCAAAGTAGTCCTCCATGATGGTCATGAGTGATGTCATTTGACAGAAGAGCAGCACTTTGTGGTCGGTGACCCGGAGCTTGGGCAGGATACGGTCCAGCAGCTCAAACTTCCCAGAGGAGCGGTACAGGTCAGGCCTGAGCAGGCAGAGGAAGAACATGAGCATGAATGGACCAGTGTGCAACGTAGATCCACACCCCCACACACGTGCTGTACAAACCTCCACAGTGTAAAACTTACCCAGAGACTACTCCACCGGAGTAACCGAGATGCTCAGAGAAAGACTCCTGTGAAGCAAACAAACAGGAGTTTAGGTTCATTTCTTCTTGCTGTGAATTCTCCATGAAAATACTGGTTAAACTCAAGTTTCTTCTGGAACCTCGATGTGCTGGAACATGTAAGGGTGGTTGCAAATCTTCCTCAGCTGCATGATAGTGTTCATCAAGGTCTTCGTGCCTCCTTTACCCTGGAAGATTTAGAAGGAAACAAAAAGACAAAACTCGCATTGGTTTCCAGAGCTTTAAATTGAACTGAACATCCTTGTACTACCTCAAGCATCTCAAACATAGAGCTAATTTGTCCAAACAAAATCTATACATACTGATCTCCTACTTACCTTCTTGTCTTTTTCTGAGCCGTCTGTGAGCAGGACTCCCTTGGCCTGCATGTGTCTGTACAGAACCCTCTGCAGGGCGGACATGTCGCACTTGATCACGTACTCCACCTGGAAAACAACAGTCGAGGACAATGTGAGAATACGTTGCCTGGTGAGAATAGAAAATGAAATGGTAATAGAAGCCAACTTTATGGATAATAATGACAAATCAGTATTTGAATGAAAAGGCAGGTTAAATAAATGAGCCGGACCTTCTCTGGCAGCTGGGCCTCGACTTCTTTCTTGAGTCGGCGCAGTAAGAACGGTCGGAGAACCTTGTGTAAACGACGAATGATCAGAATGGTCTCTTCTTCATTCAGGTCAACCTTGGTGAAGAAAAAAAAGATCAGGATATATTCAGAATCCGAACACGTTTCATGGCAGCTCGTGTTTTGTGGATGTTTGTTTTTACAGTCTGCTGTGTCACCTTCTCTCCAGTCATGGCGAATGGGGCGTTGAACCACTGCTCAAAAGTAGTGCAGCTCTTGAAGATGGTTGGCAGGAGGAAGTTGAGCAGGGCCCAGAGCTCAGGGAGCTTGTTCTGCAGCGGGGTGCCCGTGAGAAGCACACGCCGTGGCGCCAGGTAGTGCGTGTTCAAGACCTGGGTCAGCTTACAGTGGTGGTTCTTCATACGATGGCCCTCGTCCACAATCATGTACTTCCAACGGAGCTTCGGGAGGAAATACAGGACGTTTAGAGGTCAGACAGAGAAACAACACATTTGAGCCTCAGAACTAAACACGTGGACGCTTCCTCACCTTTGCTAGCACTTGTTTGTCTTTGATAATGTACTCGTATGTGGTGAGCAGCACGTTAAACTTGCCACTGCGCAAGATGGGAACGAACGCGCGCCGAGCAGCGGGAGACCCCTGAAAGTGAACAAGGTTCCATTTATTTAAAAAACACAGACATTTATTCATAACCAAAGATTACATTTTTGTTCGGGACAAATAGGAAGAAATTAAATATCCAAGTAGGTGCCACTGACCTTGTAGGAGATCTTGTGGACAGATGGCGCCCACTTATCAAACTCATAGACCCAGTTCGATAGAGTTCTGAGAAGGAGAAACAACTCTGGTTTATGAGACTTTCATCAACATATGAACACAAAAACACAGTTTGTACAGATTGCTTATTAAAGTTGTGTTTTCACAGATGAGCCCACGGGGAAGCGAGGAAGACGTGTTGGACTCACGAGAGAGGTACGATGATGAGGAAGGGCCCGTTGAGGCGCTTGTTCTCCATGAGGTAAGTGATGAGGGCGATGGTCTGAATCGTCTTTCCAAGACCCATCTCGTCGGCCAGGATGCCGTTCAAGTTGTTGTTGTAAAGTGACACCAGCCACTCCAGACCCTTGATCTGAACAAAAAAAAAGATGGAGAGTTGGTTTGGGTTTGTTAAGAATCATTAAACCATGTAGTCTGTAGTTTCTCTTCACATGGGAGCTACAAGTGATTCTCCTCTTCTCCGCCGGTTGTGTACCTGGTATTGCTTGAGCTGCCCGTTGATCAGCAGCGACGACTGTTTGTCCACTCTCTCGGTGACAGCGTGAGCCACAGCGTAGTAGGACTGCAGGCCTCGGTTGAAACTCGCAGAACCGTATTCATCATCTACATCCTGCTTGGCGTGTCTGGAGGGTGGAGGATACAGCACAGAAATCCAGTTAAGATACGGAGAGAACATGTGCTTCACGACTGATCAGGACCTAACTTTAAGATTTATGGTCATTTTTAGACAAGTGTATCTTACTCGATGATGTGCAGGACATCCACTTCAGATACTTCTTCAGTATCAGGGTCAGGAATCTTCTTCTTCTCCTCTACCGGAGCTGTAGAGGGCTGAGGTGGAGGCGGAGGCGGCGGCGGAGGCGGCACTTCGTCTTCCTCCTTACGGAAACAACGATGAAGTTAGAAAAACTACAGCAGGACAATTACAAGTTTTGGTGTTGAGTTCACGGTTACGTACCTCCTCCTCATACTCGTCTTCTGAACCACTCTCTTCGCTGTCTGAACGTGGCGCTACTTCATATCTGCGGAGGAACAAAATGTTTTTGACAAAGTCAGATACTAGTCAGATAGGTCTGTCTCCTCTTCTTCAACATTGAAACTTTATAAAAGGGATAAAGGCAGATGTGGCTCTTACCCTGGGTTCATTTCAAGCCAGGTCTCCAGCTGACCAGCCTTAGGTGCTTCAATCCCAGTCAGGATCTTTCCACTGTCAACATGGATGAGCTTCACAGGCAGGTCACTCATTTGACTGGTCTCATCTAAAGGCTGAGAGAAGCGCATGAAGATGATAAATCGTGACATCTTATTCAGATATAGGGGATCTGTCCGATTCTTGTTTCAAACTCACCTCTCCATCAGGTCCCAGAGCAGAAGAACGACCCTCTGTGGCCTCGGGCTTCTGAAACCACACAAACAATTGAAGTCTGTGTAATGTTTAAAATATAACGAGACGTTTTTACGACTGCTCGCTCCAAACACCTACCTTCTTTTTCTTCTTCTTCTTCTTCTTCTCTTTGAGAGCTTGCACGGCTTTGTGGGCTCGCACCAGCTCGGTGAGGTTGGCCACGTACTCGTCTGTCTGCTGAAGCAGGTAGGCCAGACGCTTGTCTTTCTTCTGGTCGATAAGTTTACGATATCCTTCCTCATCTTCAGCCTGGAATCAGATTCACTCAGGGGTCAGACGCTGCCACTGGACTAATAAACAACTACAACAGTCCGGCGATATATATTTCTGAAACTCACCATCAGCCTCCGCATTCGCTCCTTCTCAATGCGCTCGTTCTCTTTCTTCTGCTCTCGCTCGGTGTTGGCATGGTAAGTGGCGACAGCTTTGGTGGCCTTCTGGATCTTCGCTGTGATGGAGCGGTGGTACTCCTTAAAGTCCTTGGCGTGCTGCAGGATGCTGTTGAGGTATTCCTGTCAACAGAAGAAATACACCACTATTATTAAATCTACTAAGTAATGTGAACTATATCAAGTTCTTTAAAATCCCTACTCTCCACTTTACACTGACGTTGTCATGTTCTCCTCTGTTAAAAACTATTATCACTCGTTGTGAAGTAAATCCTTTTGCCCTGTTAGAAACACTTCTGGTGTTTTCCGACAGTTTACCTGGTGTTTCTGACGACGTTTGCGCTCCTGTTCGATCTTCTGTTGTTTCTCGAGCTTCTCAGTGATGCGCGCCTCACGTAGAGACTGACGTTTGCTGCGCTTGTAGGCCTTGGCGTTAAGGGCGGTTTCCAGCGCGGTGTCACGCCGCATGCAAACCACCACCTCCTGACGCAGCTGCAGGCACAACAAAAAAGGTCAGAAATTATTATTTAAAAAAACTGGCATACCAGTGTAACAGTGTTGAATAAGTGGAGGTCGAGCAGGCGCTTCAGTTGTCTGTACTTTTTACATCCCTACCTGTCTCTGGAAGTTAAGCAGCCTCAGGGCCTTCAGCTCGATGGTGGCCTTGGTGCGCAGGTCACCAGCTAAAGAGCCGGGCAGGTTCTCCAGCTCCTGGATACGGTGAGCGATACGGGCCTGTAGCCTGCAACGTATATGCAGAAAAAATTACAATAATGACCATAAATTAAATAAACTCTTCTAGCTGATAATCAATCAATATGGTAAAAAGAACTGTATGTAACACACTCTGCTTTGGATGAACCGCAATACAACTATTTCCAACTTTAACCTATAATGTGCTTTGCAGAGGTAATATATTAAATGTATGACCTATTTAAAAGGTTGATGTCAGACATTGGTCCGTATTTATAGATGTGAACTACTGACTCAGAGGAGAACGGTTCATTATATGATAAGATTTGATGACACGCGTGTTTTCCCACTCACCTGTATTCTCTTTCCTGGAGGATCTCCACTGGGTCCAGCCCGCGGGGTTTTTGAATGGGGGTTATGCGGTTCTGCTTCTGATGCAGCATCATGGGAGTGGGCTGGGCAGGCTGACCCGGGGACTGTGTCTGAGGGGGCATTACTGGGGAGGCAGCGGGGGGCACCGAGGGAGGAGCGGGCGAGGGTCTGCCAGTGGGCTGAGGTGGAATCAACTTCTGGGGAGGATTGGATGGAGCAGCAGCGTTCACCATAGGTCCTGACAGGTGTGAATTTAGAAGAGATCAGTTCTGCTGCATTTGCACATAAGAACACACAGAGTTGATTGAAGTGAGCGTCAAGACCACGTTTACCTTCAGGCCATGATTTAGGAGGTCCATTGGTCGGCTGGCCTTGCATACCTGGGGGAACCCCTGCAGGTCCGGGGGGAGCCATATTAGGGCCAACCATGCCTGAAACACCAATGTCACATATTTAGATGAACTATGATGCAGGAATTGACAAATGTTAAGAAATGTTCAGCCACCAGGGGTCTCTGTAGAGCTATCTCATATTCTGCCTTCATTAACATGTTAACATAACAAACTAATTCTGAATATGCTGAGGATCTTCTTTAACTCACCGTGTGGTCTGTTGTAGTTGGCTTGAGCTGGTCCCGGTCCAGCCCCAGGCCCACCTCCGGGTCCTGTAGAAGGTGGCATGTTAGGCATGGGCTGTTGCTGCATCCCTGGCATGGGCCTCTTCCCCTGCACAGCCATCTGCAGGTGATCTGGTAGGGGCTGACTGCGTGCCAGCATCTTGTAAGCCATTATCTGGGCCCTGAGTTGGTGCAACTGGTTCTGGTTGAAAGGAGTGGGCCCACCTGGCCCACCTGCACCGACAGGTCCAACTCCTGCTCCACCTGGTCCAACTGGACCCTGGGGACCGCCACGGTTAGGTTGACCCATGCCCTGATTAGGGTCACCGCTGCCTTCCATAGGGCCAGCGACGGGGCCAGGGGGACACACGGGCATCATGGGGCCCGGGGGAGGGCCATTGGCTGGGCCAGGGCTGGGTGCATGCTCTGAACCACCCAATGGTGACGGGTAACCTGGGGAACACAGGACAGATCCATGAAGGGTAAGGCAAAGAAATGATGCAGGTATCAGATTAAGAAGGTTTGATATTTAAAAGGTTCTGTATGTCCTGCTGAGTTCATCACAGAGAAATACGTCCAAAGGCAACTGAGAACGTTGGGGAAGGACTTACGTTCCAGTCTGTTCACACTTTGGTGATTAATACATGTAGCTGCTTCACACTGTTACATAAAGAGTTAGTCAACTCCAACACTGCTGTCACTGAAGTGCTCCTGTGAGTGCCTCTCTCTTCTTGGCTTTGTAGAAGCAGCTGCTGTTCTTTTTGTCTGATGGGTAAACCCCCTTTTAGCTCCTCCCCTCCTACTGTCCTGCCCACAGCTGTTTGCTCATGCTGCCATATGAGCAGTCAAAACAAGAGGAACCGGCTGGATGGGTACTCGTCGCTCATACTCGAGGTCAACGTGACAAAGTCATCAGATCACACTGAATGGAGTTTTGCTGGGACAAGTAGGAGGTGGTCAATTGCTATCTGTCTTCAGACATTGTATGTGAGAGGCAACTATGTGTTACCTTGAGAGTGTTGGTCCATGGGGCTCGGAGGGGGTCCCATACCACTGTGCCCTCCTGGTCTCATGCCCATGCCCTTCATCTGTCCGTAGCGAGGGTCATCGGGCATTCCCTTCTCATGCATGGCTTCCATGGGCTGATGAAAAGACACAGAATATTCAAAAGGTTGTAGTTTTACAGTCCTAAGTGTAAAGTATGTCCACTCTGAAGATATTTAGGGTACATTTACCACTACTAATTTAAATCAGTGTACATCCAAGAGGAACGATATTAATAAAAGCACATTAAACAAAGGAATAAGAATATAAAGTACTTTGTGCATCTGGTGCATGTTTTCCTGAGGATATCCTGAGGGTCCCTGTGGAGGGTGGGGGTGCCCAGATCCAGGTGGGCCTGGACTGGGCCCCATCATGCTGTGGGCTGACCCTGGTGAGGGACCCGGACTCGGGCCCATCATGCCTCCTGGAGATGGCCCTGGGCCTGGGGAGGGTCCAGGCCGAGGTGTCCCTCCCATCGGGGGGTCAGGAGTGGACATCTCTCAGGGGAAGTTGGGAATGTTTGGCAGCAGCAAGGTCCCCTGTGAAGGGAGACGACAACGGGAATATCGTAAATGGTCAGAGAATGTGTGTGAGCAGCAGAGCTGTAGATTATCTACTTCACAGGAGCAGAGCAAGCCCAAATATTTAAACACCAAATGCAACAAAGTCCAATTTGATTATACAGCAACAAGTGGGTTGAGTCACTGAAAACAGCAACAGAGATTCTGCAGGTTGAAAATAAAAGACACCATCTTCTCTCCCATCTCGCAAAAATAAATTTAACTTAAATTATATTTGACAGTTTCTTTAAGCACAAGATTGGATGTGATCTCCACTACACGTTTAACAAAGCCAGCAAACAACAAGTATTTACATCAAATGTGTCTATCAAGTATTTGAAGTAACTAATAAATCCTCTAGAATAGTGAACATGAGAAGACAGTGAAAAGTCTTTTGCTTGTGAAGCCCAGCCAACAATTCAAAACTTCAACATATTCAATTTGACAAGAAGTCAAGACGCAGATTCGAGCGACGTGCCGCTCGAAAATTGAGTAAAACAATTAATCGATTATCAGAACCGCAGCGGATTAATTGAATCAATCACGACTAGTTGGTGTAAATCTCAATACGGCGGGTGGATCACTGTACATGCGCCTGTAGAGCGACGCTGTTGTTGTGTTTCGTGCTTTGCAAAGACAACAACAAAAACACAACCAACACAGAGGAAATAGTTAAGAGGGGGGCCGGAGCTTCTGTGTCAGGGACTCGGACTATTTGGAACAAACTAATCATCCTCCTTTAAAAACACACTCTTTAAAAACCTAATCTTGTTCTTTACTCTCTTCTCATCTGCATCATTCTCACTTTGTAATCGTCCTCTGATGCCGTGTGAGGTTCAAACTGCTTTTAAATGTTTCCAACAGTTTTGTCTTGTGTGCCTTTAACGTCTCTGATCCTTAACTTTGTAACTGTGCTTGGAAACATGGAACATAAATAAAGTTGATTCTCGTTAATACTATTATCATGAATCTCCCCACTGCTGATCGCTCATTGGTTTGTATGCAGGTTCCGGGTTTGGAGCTGTTCACAACACTGATAACACAACACAGCCACACACACACACACACACACACACACACACACACACTGAAGCCATGTGGCGGTTTCCCCCAAATGTAAACTCCAAAACACACAGTTCGAATCCCAGAGGCTTCAAATCTGTCACTTAACGAGTCCCAACTGAGGTCAAGTGAAAGCTCGGATAGACGGAGCCGTGCGGAACCAGACGAGCCACAGACAGATGTGTGGGGGACAACGACGAGAGGACATCTGGACACACACGTCCAAAGCCCCCGCGTTAAGCCCGCGTTGTTTACAGTTACAAGGAAATAACAATCGGGTTAGCTATTATTAGCATTGTTAGCTCGGCTAGCGCTAGCCAGGCCTAACCGGGGTCGGCAGTTTTGCGTCGCATAACGTAAATTAAACCCCCGATATCTTAACGTGTCGGTTCCCACCAAGCCTCGCGTGTTGTGCGGTGTTCGCCGGATTCAGGGTGAAATGTGAAATTTAAAAGTAAAGCCACAAAGAGCGACTCGCCGAGCTCGCGACTCGCCGACTAGCTAGCTTAAAAAAAGAAGAAGCCTACAACAACACAAGCTGGCGAGGATGCTAACGAGCTAGTGGGGGCTAGCCTAGCCGGGCCATGCTGTCCGAGGCCAATCATGCAGGAAAGCGGGTGTTGTTTGCGGGGAGACGTTCGCCCCAGAGTCGGGGACGTGTGACCGGGGAGAGCACGGTCAATCCCCGCCGGGGCCCCGATTGATCCATCGCGCCTCCCGTACCCTGGACCCGGTGCAGCTCCCACAAACGGTTTTCATTCATTGCTCCGCGTCGCGCCACCAGCGACGTCGCGGCTCGTCTTTTCTCCCGCAAAACACACACAATACCCCCGCGGGATAAAAACGCGGATTCCCCCTCGCGCCCGCGGAGAGGAGGCCCCCTCGTGCAGCCGCGGCGGGGAACTTTACTCACGCTGGCGGTGAAACGCGATGTTTGAATCCTCGCCGGTCGCGACGTCTCTCGCTTTTTCCTCCAAAGCAGAAACAAAGAGCGACCTACCCAGTCGGTTTTTTTCCTTCACCCTCCTCCTCCTCCTCTTCTCTGGAGATCGTATCGCGGGGATCGGCCTGTGCGACTCTGCAGCGCCACCTATCCACCGGCTCGCTCACTGCCCGCATGCCCAGTGAGGACCGGGGAGGAATGAGGGAGGGAGAAGCCGGCGTGGGGGAGGGGAGGCCCGGGAGAGAGGCGACAGGAGGCCGAGGAGGAGACTCACACCCTGGAGGAGCTCCATGTTTCTGTGTGGTTATAATATTCATAATAATATCATCATCTTTATTATATAAACAGCTCCTGGTCCCTCTTTCTCCCATTATTGACATAATAGATATACAGTGGAGTGGATCGTACACACAGACACGAGTATTACACAGTTAAATGATTTAAACCTGAGTTTATAGTTCAGTCATTATTATTATTATTATTACTATTTATCTTTCCATCTGCCTTTAACAGCCAGTATGACAGAGCGTACATATGACGTCACACAGCAGTCCCTGGTCTCTCTCTTCCCCCAATAAATATTATTATAAATAATAAGATAATCCTTTATCATATCATAATGAATAATCCCTTCATTTGTTGTGTTGCAGCAGAGGACAGACACATTCATAGACACATATTACTGTCAGTAGCTGAATTAATTTGTCATTGCCGCTCCCTTCATCTCCAACAGACATTTTCTTATGTATAAATACTTGACGCACTTTTCCATAAAGATAGTTTCTTCAAATCAATGTTGTAAATACTCTTATTTTGAGGTTTCTATGTTTTTATTGTGGAGTTTGTCTTTACTCCAGTTGAGGGTAAAGAACAGAGGATGTCGCACCTTGTCGAGACCTATGAGACAAATTGTGATTTGGGAATATGGGCTGTACAAATTAAATTGGATTGGTTGGTTTACTGCAGTAAAAGTAATAAGTAAACATGCAATACAAATACAAGGAAATCTAAAAAAATAATATGAATACAGATAATATATATAGAATATATACAGCACGGACATAAATGAGTTTTGCACGGGTTCCTTCGTACTTTATAAACTGTTTATTTGGATAAAATACCACAAAGAAAAATAGTCCAGCTCATGAGAAAACTTTTGGTAACTTTATTCCTACACAGCATTTGGACTAATTATCCAGTGAAGTCATCATCTATATATTCATGTGTGAGTCACATGTTAACAAGTGTCCAATTTTCTACTCTATTCAAAGGCAGCACATCCTGTCACATGACATGAAACAGTAGGAGGCTGTGAAGCTCAGGGTAACACGTTCCTTACGTTTGTCTCTGGGACACATTAGATGCCATTATTATATTATATATTTGAATTCACTTGAATAGATTAAGTACAAGAACAAGACTTGGTGGATTTATGAAGAAACACTAATAAAATTATCATCCTTTATCTCACAAAGTTCAGTTTCATCTTAAAACAATAAATATTAATATTAATGAGCCAGACATTGTTCTCATGCTTAGTAGTTGCCACAGTCTAAACTTTACATCTATGTGTGATCACTGATCATCGAACGCCCCTCGGAGCAGGTTTTATTTTCTTCTGTTCATAATAGAACAAACTCGTCCATGCTGTTGCTGGTGTCGACTCTTCTCAGCTCATCCTTCCTCTGGATGTAGGTGATGTTGTTTGTGGGCGTGTTGCTTCGCTCATGTTCTTGACTATGTCCCTCTGCAAAGATGAACATGGGGTACGTCTCTGTAGATGTGGAGAGAGCCTGTGGGACAAAGAGGTAGAATCCACATCAACACCTATATGTTATGACATTTCTTTAATGGACATCACCGTCTAAAAACTACAAGAATTCCACCAAATGAGATGCAGTTGTTATCATATGATTCAAAATCCTTACACAGCAGAGTAAGGTTCCTGGTCACGTACCTCAGTAACAATTGTGCACAGTGATTCAAAGTCCTTTTGACATTTAGCATAAAACCCTATGGTGCAGCTGGGGTCCATGCGTGAGACGGCCATTTTCCTGGGATATTTGCAGTGAAAAGACTGAAAGAGATGCAGAGAGAGAAAGTTAAAAAAATGAATCATCAGAAATAATCTCACAGACAAATCTATATATCTCCATAAGTCCAAGTTCCCATGTGGATGTCATCATTAGCATTTATACTTTTAAAAAGTTTACATCAGTATTTCCCAACCAGCTTGTATCCCATGTACAGGTGGACACAAGCTGCTTTCAGTAATACACTGAAGTCCAGACAAACTAGACTAGATATATTACTGTGCTCATCTCTCACATTGAGCCAGCTCTCACACATTTAGAACCCAGCTGCTGGTGTAGCGCTGTGGGAATCCATCTGAAGAAGAGGTTGTGGGAACCACTGGTTTACATGTCCGAGCAGACACAGGAGGAACCACACAGAAAGCAAAAAGAAGAATAGAAAATGTACTTCCTTTTACCTCCAGGGGAAAGTTCTCCTTTGTTATATCCACCGTGGGCTGACAGTAGTGAGGGTCCAGGTACAGCAGATTGTCGTCTTTAGCACCGCAGGGCCAGAGGAAGGGAAAAACAAAGTGGAAAGCCTGATACCAAACACTTACTGCACAGTAATTATCACACACACTGCCCTGCACGTACCTTGGAAGCCGACGAAGAACAAAGAGTGTTTTGGTTTCCCCCCGATGATTCCGATGCAGCATTGAAGTGTCAAGAGTTTCTACGAAGACAAAGAATGCTTTGTTGTTCTTTGTTCATTGCAACACAGTGATGTTTGCTTGTGCTTTGCATTAGAGCAAGGATTCCTCCGTTTTTCATGTAGCAGCCCACGACAGAGCGAACACACACAACCAGGGAGAAGGAACCTGTATTGAAAACACTCTAAAAAGAGGAATCTGAGAGTAAATCACTTTGACGCTGCTCTACTTTTACTGGAAAGTCAAAGGATGCACATTGTAGTGAATGTATGAAAATGTCGTTTGGATACTTTGACACAGGTGATGTAGGCGGGGTTGAGATCTTGTCCTCCGAGTCGCACAGGAACCAGGATGATGACGGACTTCCAGGACTGAGGGGGAGGCCGCACACACAACCTCTTCACATCCGCCACGTAGACTGGACACATACAGAACGACAGACACATGTTCCCAAACTGCAAACTCTACTCTCCATGAATGTAAATAAATGTCTAAATAATTATTGAGCACAGCTACATTTTGCCTTCAGAGCAGACAGCACAGACAGTGATGAAAGAAACGACTCACCGGTGCAATCCTGTGCAACATACACAACCAGACTGGGAAGGTCTGCGGATGCTGCCACAGCTTTCCTGGAACAAAAGGATGTCCACAGTTACATCTTGATAAAACCTGCAGGTTCCGGTATTTGAGCTGGTGTGTTCTCCCTTCAGGTCTCACTGGAGGATGTGTGCTGCGATGGAAGGACCGTACCAGTCCCCAGCTTTCTTCCCTGAGCTTTTGCCCAACTCCACCAGCTGGTGGATTCCAAAAGGGGCAGTGGGGTGGTCTGCAAACCACGATGCGGCCCTTCTGTGTGTGGCCTCCATGGGTCGGTCCAGGAGGGAACCCAAGCTCAGTTTTCGACATCTTTTATGCGGCCCTTCCTGGAAACTCTGTCCTCTGTGGGCAGAGCGGCTCTCGAGGTCCATGTCGTCTTTGACCGCATGGTGGCTCACAGACCAAGTCCAACCTCAAAGTGATGAAACCAGAAAGCAACATGAGTATTCTGGAATGTGAGTATCTACTTGAAATAGTTTATCATGGGACCGTGACAGATTCTTTTGTTTGATGCAACAGTAAAATCCCCTTGTTTGCCAAAGCTGAAAGAAAAACTCACAATCTGACATCTAGGGCTGGAAGGAACTAAATGTTCTGTGCAGCTTTTGATCATTTCAAATCGTGTGGTGTGTGTGTTTTTACCTGGTGGCATGAGGTGCAGGAGGAGACCTTGTGCCAACAGCATCTGCCCCGAGCGTAGAACACAACCCCAGCCGCTGTCGGTGGTCAGACAGGAGCCGGCCAGCGGAGGGAACCCACGTCGGTACGTCAACCACAGGAGGGACACAAAGGAACTACGGAAAAGCTCTCTCTCCCCTGACATAGGTACAGAGCTTGAATGTAAACGTTGCCCCATGATTTTCACAAGAACGACATCATTTTAGATTTGGGTATAAGGGCCAAATGCTCAAGGCCTCACCTTGATCCTTGAGCTCGTAGGATTTTCCAAGCAAGATCACAGGAGAGCTCTTGCTGAATTTTGATTTCTGCTTCAAGGTCCAGCCTGATATATTAAAAAGGGAAATAAGGAAACAGTTTAATCTCCCAGGACAACACAACATAAAAACATAAAACTGTTTCATGCCACATGGTTGAAAGCATCATTTACATACATAGATATCTGTCCTACAATATATGTAAAGACGTTTTTAAAGGAATTTAATAAAAAGGTACGATGTGTATTTTGTCATATAAGCACACGAATTGTTGTTATGAGTCCAAGTGAACCTTTGCACCAAAGCAGAAAACAATGCTACGACTACCACTGACAAAAACTGACCATATTTGACACTGTTCCAAGCTGAGACAAACTTGGACCTGAGCTTGCTTCTGTCCACCGCCTCCTGGACGTCCCGGCTCACTTCTAGGACCTCAGGCCCGGCAGATTCCGAGGAGAGGAAGAGCCAGTCGTCCATTTCGTGGTCTGCAGAGGGCAGTCGCTCACAGCGGGACGTAGCCATGCTGGGATTCATAACAAGTAGAGATGACCAAGACTAGAGGAGAGGAGAGCTGCTCCTTATCTCCAGGGTAACCTAAACGAACACAATGGCAGAGCAGACACAGATGACGGAGCAGTGAGGTTTTTCTCGAGACAAACTAGGTCTGAACCCGGAAGCGATGGGTTAATGTTAACCACAGCGAAGTCAATAATTCTCCATGACAGTAAGAAGAGACTCAAACCACATGACTGCACCCTGTGACTCAAGGAATGTCAGTTTAGCTGCCACGGGAGAGATGCTCGGTCTGCGCCTTCTAAGATGTTACACCGACAGGTTAAAGGATTCATACAGTATATATGTCACATACGTCACTAAGGTCTACTGACCAGGAAGTACTAGTCATCCCTCACACACCATTAAAAACAAAACGTCATCACACATTTCAAGCCATGGCTGCAACACTATGAAACATTCTTCCTGCTGACGTAAGATCTGCCGTCTCAAAACGAAAATTCATTCATTCCAACAGGCATTTTCCCAGTGTCCTACTTTTTTTGATGTGTGCTAAAGCCTCTTTTATTGATGAATTTTAACAACTGTAATCTTGTGAAGCACTTTTTTGCGACTTGACAGAAAGAGCACTTACTGGAATATCATTTAAGCATCAAGAGTAATTGTGATTATTCTGCAGCAAATTCCCTTATGAGAGAAATTATATTTTTGTATCAGATCATCAATTGTCATCCGTGTGACCCGTGTGACCGTAGCCTCTTCCTGTTGTGGCTGGTGGAGGTGGAACTAGCTTGTACAGTTCAGGAGTTTAGCAGCGTATCTCCAAACCTCAGCATCCGCAGCTCCACAAGGGTCACGAGATAAATCTGAGAGGGGTCATGAGATATTTCAACAATCAGTGTTTTAAGACTTTGTTAAATATTTCCTTTTTTTGTGAGATGTTGGATCATTTTAACTTTGCTGAGGTTCTGAGGAGAATTTTAGTTTTTGGTTTTCTTGTTTGCTTTGTCTTTTATCTCTATTATCAGTATTATCATGATTATTTATCTGCTTCCTTCTGTGTTCTAACCATTTGCTTCCTGTTGTGTAGTTTCTGTGTAATCCTGCTGACAAACAAACACAAATGATCAAGTAAATTACATCTCATACTTCAGTACTTAAAGTAATGTACAGTTACTGTCCACCACTGGTAATTACAGCCATATGATAGTGTGACAGGAGACTATTCTCTGATTTAACATTTTGCTGAACACAAAAGAAAATGATTCTTTAAAGTGAAACAGTGGAAACAGTTAAATGTGTATTTTATGCACAAACCATCTGTATTTTAGCCTTTTGTTTTCCTGCTGAGCTGCACTTTGTGTTCTATTAATTAAGTTATTATTATTATTATATTTAACTAAACTCAGGACTAACAAACCCTCTGCACATTATTTGCACACATGGTGCAACAACAGTCATTTGCAGCGACAGTCTCAGGATGTGTGGAGTTTTTGAAGTTTTGCAATTTACTTTTTTACTACTCACTAAATCCGAGTCGTGGGATATTTGCTAATGAACTCTAGTTGTCGTCTTCTTGTTAAACGTGCAGCCTCTGACCCCGGAGCTCGTCCTCCTGCAGACGGACCGAGCAGCTCGTCTCCACAGTAACCAGGGGACATCCTGCTCTTACCTCCATTCAGGCTCCGTCATGGCTGCTCCAGGACTTGGACCGAGCCCCTGAAGGAGCTTCACCGCAGAACTTGATGTAATTTCCGTCACTTTCAAACATCCGCAGACAACTGACAACCACCCTCCCGCGCACACTTCCTGTTTATGCGCGTCACCTGATGCAGCCCTAATGTGATTGGTCGACGGAGGACCAATGGGATCGAGCGCTGAGGTTCTCCTGCATAATAATAATTTGATTCCTCTTGGTGATTATTTCTAATTGAAGCCAGAGGAGCAGCAGGGAGCTCCCTCCTCCGACGTCCTGATGCTTCACATGAACACAGGAACTACTCAGACATCAAATCTGCTTCTCCTCCACAACATTTATTACGGTGAGAGCTTAACGCACTGCAAATCAAGAAAACACATGCAAATACAGAAATACACTGCAAACATATGCTGCTCAAATAATTGTTTTTTTTAATTTGAAGTGTGTTGAGCTCTCTCTGTCATCGTAATGTATTTATATATTAATTTGGTAATTCAAATTCAACAGAGTGAATACCTTTTATTTTTAGTTCATTCCTTTTATTGCCATGGATTTTTGTGAGACATCTTTTACTTTCTAGAAGAGGATCCAAATGAAAGTGAAAGGTTTTGACGTGGATCCAGATCTGTCAGTTTCTTGGGACATGGATCTAGAGGAAAAAACAGGAATATTCAGGGAACTGATCTATTAGGGTGTGAATTTGATGCAACTTGATTAAACTGTTGGGCCCTGGTGGAATGTGTTCTACAGACTTCTGCTCTAGTTTCTGATTCGTCTCTTTTGCATGATTTTACATTTCTACAGTTCGTGTTTTCTTTTATACCTTTAAAAACAGTCAGACAAAGGTTTTTTGGGGTTTCACTGCATTTTATTACATTTCTGCACTTTAGGCTTTTTTGCATCAGTTTTTCACAACGGTGGCTAATAAATCTGTAGCGACGGAATGAACAACACGAGTCAGGGAGAGAGCTGCAGCTGTAAAAAAGTCAAACACTTGGACAGAGATGGACATGACAGCCATATCACAATGTCAGATTTATGGAATGACAGAGTCTAAGCTGCACAGGATGGGGCAGCCACACAGATTTGGTAGATTTAAGTTCATAAATAACTAATTTCAGTCATAGAACAGAAATTCCCCTACGTCATGACACGTAAAAACATTTGAATAAATAAAAAATTGGTTTAATAAATAGAATAAATAGAAAAAATACAAAAGAAATATGTAACACAAGTTAATCAAAGTATCCGACACAAAAATAAAGTGCAAGTTGGTCACATCACACACAAAAAATGACTGGTGTTGAATGTCCAGAACACTGGGTGATGTCTGTTTAAACCACTACGTCATAGCTGGTAAAGTAAAGACTGCAGAATGTGTTTGTTAACAGAAGGACGATGCATCGGACTCATGATGGATGAAATGCAAAGATCCACAGGCAGAGATATCAGACGTCTCGTTACACGTAACCCAATCTGTTGTTGTTCCTCAACGCCCACAAGGTGGCAGTCTCCGGCAGCTCTGACTCTTCTGTCCCAAACATGTCAGGATGATTTTTATTTTTTGGTGACACAGGAGAAGACGCTCTCCACAAATCTGCTCGTGGCTCGGTGCTCAGTCGACCACTGTATCACGCGTGCTCGTCTCTGTGGAACTGGGCACGCGTGGATTGCATATTATTACACATTTAAATAAAAAAACAAATCACATCATCTCTAATAAATGAAAACACTGGCACTTTCCTTCACACGTAACAATAAACTGCATAAATAGAAAAGAGTGGATGAACGAGCATTTCTGAGCGACTCGACTGTGACTGCTTCTCACACACTTTGATCGGACTCAGGTATTCGTGTAAATCAGCCTGCGACAAACAGTCCAGCGTAATTACACGTTTCTCTACGATCAGCGGAGGCAACTTTTAAAACAAAATGCTCGACTTATTGCGACCCTCACGTCTCTCCTCTCCTGCTCCTCCTCCTCCTGACGGACACACAATGTAAACTGAGTAATCGGGGACACCAAAGGGAAACCGGCGTGATAAGCAGATTGCATAGCGTCCCTGTGCAAGTTCATCTAATCGACCTCTTTCAATCCCACTGGGTTCCATCTCCTCGGGTTCCAGTTAGTTGAGTCGTTCACCACGTGACACAAGATCAACCTCGTCCCCTTTGAACTTTAAGGAAACACAGAATAAACTAAATGATGGCACTGGAGCTGATCTGGAATATGAGTAATGCCCATTTCTGACAGAATCCCGCTCGTGTGACGTGCAGCCGGCGGTTTGGCCGCTGTGGTCGTTTTGAAATGTTGTTCACAGTGTTCACTACCTCCAGGTCTGCTTTATATTTTTTCACCTCCTTTTTTTAAATATGCTTTCGTTTTCCACATATATGTAAGACATGCGTTAGGACATACACTTTTTTTTTTTTTAAACCTATATACAAGACATGGGGATGGACATAGAGGTGCACACACAGGCCGACATTATGATACCACGTGCACACGTCTTCCAACCGTAGCTGCTGCATCTCTGTGCGTCTACATGTCACGTGTTATTTCTTCAGGCGGTTGTGTCTCCCCTTCATTCCAAGTCACGTTGCTTCATGATATGTCAGTATGATGCTACAGTAAAAGGCATTACATGGGAGAGTCTGACTCTTTCTGACCCTTATCACGAATGATGCTTGGAGCTCCGACTGGTTCCTCGATCGGACTGGACCGGGCCGGCGGAGGATCCCGTCTGAGCCCCACGGCGTCCTCCCCCGGTCACGGCCTCTGCTCTTCCTGCTGTGGTTCCCCGCTTCTCCTCGCCCGTCTTGGAGGCGTCTCGGATCTTGGCTCCCTCTTGCAATCCCCCCTTTATGGGCCCGAGCACTGTTTTGGCCACGCTCGTCAGCTGGGTGACGAAGCTGGCTCTGTCCGCCGGAGACATGGGACGAGACTTGCTCGAGCAGGGTGAAGCTGCGTTAGAGGAGGGTGACATGGGATTCTCCTCCAGGACCTCCAAGTGCGCCCTCTCCTCCTTTGCGCCACAGAAACGGCTCGATACCTTCTCCGCTTTGGATCTGGCAGCAGCCGGCACATGAGCTGGAGGGCGGGTTGGAACTGAAGTGGGAACTGGGGGTGCAGGACCTTTGACCTTAGTTGTCTCAGTTGCTTTATCGCAGCCGCTGACGCCTCCTCTCTCTCCCGTCTCGGAGCCTTTGCGTGTCTTGGACTGCTCTGAAGACGAGGCTCTCTGCACGGGAAGTTTTTCAGCCTTCACTTTCTCCTCAGTCTTCTCCTGAGCTTTGGTTCCAGCTCCACCGTCTGTCTGCTGCTTGCTCACTGGCTGTTGGACGCTCTTTAATGTTCCCGGAGTGGAGATTTTCTCGAGTTTACACTTGGACACTGGTCCCATCGAAGCTGAAGCACTTGTATTCGGAGGTTTGTCCCCAGGGCCTGGTTTGGACTCTGCAGTGGATGGAACCGGTGCTGGACGAGACTTGGTCTCCGCAGCAGCTGCACTAACGTTACTCTTCAGAACCACAGCAGCCGACAGTGTTTTACTTGTGTCGACAACATTGGTTTTGGACTCAGCTTTAGTGATGGTCTCAGATGCTGTGGTTTGAGTATCTTTATCTCTGGCTGTGAACAGTGTGTCACGGCTGAGCGGCGACTCCTGTCTCCCCAGCCTCCTCCCAGGCTTCAGGCCTCCGATCTCCCCTCCCATGGGAGGAGAAGGGGAGGAAGATGATGAAGGGGAAGGGGGAGCAGGTCCGTTCTCTCCCTCCATCTCTAACAGACTCTGAAGGCTATGCTCACAGTGGAAAGACTCTCTCCTGTAGTCCCCGTGCGTCACCTCCAGGCTATGCTTGCGTAACGACACCCCGCCTGTCAGAGGAGAAGGCGACGATGATGACGAGGAGGAGGAAGGCAGAACCGGTGCTCCGAGCTTCTCTGCCGACTGCACCCGCTGCAGCAGAGGGGACCTGGGCGGCTCTGCGCTCTTGGGACGAGGGCGGGCGACGGGAGGCGAGGAGTGCAGCTTGACGGGAAACATCTGTGTGGTGTTGGAGCTCCCCACCGTGTGGCCGGTGAGGGGCGGAGGGGAGGAGGTGGTCGGGGAGGGAGTGTGAGCCAGAGGGGACAGAGGGATGTTGCCGGCTGATTTGCAGCGTGCGGAGCGGTACTGGCGGTGGAGCTTGGGACTCAGGCCGTGCAGGGAGCTGGGCCTCATGTGGTGGGAGGCTGCTGGGGAGTTCGGGGTGCTGGACGCTGGGGAGCTGCTCTGGGAGGTGTTGGCTGAGGGGAGCAGAGAAAATAATCTTCAAACCTCATCAATCACAATGTTTCCTGCTAAAACACATTCAAACTAAACGGTGTTAGTGTGGATGTGGCCTCATACTAACCCGGGTGAGAGGACTCCAGGGTGGAGCGGTAAGTCTGAGTGGGCGAGCGGGCGGAGAGGCTGTGGGTGGGCGAGCCTGGGAGACTGTCTCCAGACGACAGCGAGCGGTTCAAGGAGGAGAGGCTCCGGCTGGTGTGGAGCAGGTTGGACTGCTTGGTGATTTTCCTGAACAGGGAGTTGCGCTTCTTTCTGAAAGACACGACAGAGGAAATGTTGAGGAGAAGAAACGCACAGGAAGCAGAAAAGTGTAATAATCTGCTTTGTGGTAACTCACTCCGGTCCCTCCTTGGCCCCGGTCCGCTTGCTGCGCCGCGCCATCTTGGCTTTATAGCTGGACTTGCGGGCGGGACCCACTTTTATCGAGGTGTTCTCAAAGGGAGTAGTTGTGACCGTCACTTTATTTCCACTCTGAGGAAAAATACTCATGTATGTTATTTATCTGAACAATTAAAATGTAAAATATAAACAGATAGATACATGAACAGATGAGTGGGTCTCACCTTGAGGATGAGCTCCACCACCTCTGTGTGAACCAGACCGTGGACCGACTCCCCGTTCACATGAGTGATCAGGTCCCCAGCACGAAGTCCAGCATCCTGGGCCGGACCTCCGTCCTCCACATGCTGGGATCGGAAGAAATGATTAATGAAACCGATTTGATTATCTGAGTGTCACACACACACAGTATTATTGTATATACTGTATTTTTACATATTTTCTTATTCAGCTTGTTTATTTGTTAGATTATATTATACTATAATGCACATATATTTGTACAAACTCTTAATTCTATAGTGTAAACTCTGCTCTCTCACCCAGACCATGTGATGCACGCTGTAGACGTCACTGTCTCCCATGTAAACTCGGATGGCTCGGAGAGTGAAGCCGTACTTCTTCCCTGAGCGATGGATGGTGATCGGAGAATGTTGGACGTTGACCATCGGAGAGTAGTCTCTGCTGGGAGAGGAGTCACGGGACGAGGGGTTGGACTGAGAGGGAGCGAGGAGACATGGGGCTCGCCAGAGGGGACGCAACGTGCTGCTCCACTGTGGGCGGAGGGACGGCGTTAAGTTATATGACAGTGTGTTAAAAAGGGTTTTTACAGGTTTACAGTGCGACATCTTCACCTGCAGGAATGATGACAGACAGAGCCGTGGCAGAGGCAGACTTGATAACTTTGGTTCCTGGTAGTGAGTTACGTTTTTCTCCCTCGGCCGAGAGCTGGTGGTGGCGAACTCTCCGCAGCACGAGGTCAGTGGCGGCCCCGCGGGGCCCCTGTGCGTCCGGAAGCCCCAGAATAGTAGCGCTGCCTGGAAGAGACAACGATGCATCAGCAGGTCTCAAGAACTTTTTAGTTTGGGGTCAGAGATCAGGTGTTTGAGTGACGCTGCGCTGCCTCGTCCCCTCCTACCTCCAGCTGTGAGCCCGTTGCTGTCTTTCAGGTAGGCTCTCAGATCGCCTTGAGAGGAGATGGTCCCCATGGCTCCTTCCAGGGAAGTTCCCCTCGCCTTCACTGTGGACTGCCTGCAGGAGACCAGCAGGTCTGAGTCAAGTTCCAGAGGGGAGGGCAGGCGGTGAGTGTCCATGAGGGCAGAGAAACGTCTACGTGTCCCGGACGGTGGACTGGAGTCGCTCTCCGTGAAGGAGGATTCAGAGCAGGACAAACGCTTCCTGGAGGAACGAGACAAAAAAAGATTAGAACCAAACAACCAGTGTGCACATCATTTAAAAAGAGGATTGGGCTGCAGCCTGCACTCACATCTCAGGTGATCCAGTCCTCCAGCTCTTGTCCCTGAGCGTGACGCTGCCCAGACTTTCTCTCTTGGCCATTCGCTCCTCCCTGGGGACCTTGTGCTCCCGTAGAGTCACACCATGGGGTTTGTGCTCCAGCTGGGACAGATGCTCCATGCTGCTGTACACCTTCACGCCCACACAACCAGTCAGTCACACTCTCTATGAACAACTCAAACATTACTGTGAAGACACGAGAGGTGTCGGGTCTGACCTTGCTGAAGCGGGGGGAGCAGGAGGAGAAGCGGTGGATCTCCACGGGCTCATCGTCGTTGGTATCGTCTTCATCGTAGGATTGTACGTGGTGGTAGCGCTCAGAGCGAGCTGAGGAGGGACAGTAATGAGAGAACAGTGTCCTCATCTTTATCTCTGATGATCTCACCCGAACACACATCAGATACTAACTCTGGCCCATAGACGTGAATCACTGTGTGAGAGCTTGATCTGAAAAGCTGCAAACTCAGAGCGCGCCCCCCCCGCTGGTGCTCGAGTCTAAAAATGCACATAATGACCCTCCTGCAGTTACTGTGGTTATCATGGTAACACAGGAGAGAACCTAAAAGGATGTGTGTTCTGCAGAGGTGGCAAAAGTCCACATATTCGTCACTCAAGTAAAAGTACAGATACTTGTGTTCCAAATGACTCAAGTATAAGTACTGATTCACCCTTTTTACACAAGTAAAGGTATAAAAGTACAGGCTCTCAATTGTACTCAAAGTAAGAAAGTAAAAAGTTCCCTTAAAAAAGGGAAACTGAGATCATGTCACAGTAATATAGTTGAAAGATGCTTTAACTTAAACCACTTCTAATCAAATAAGAAACAATAAACTGAAAACCTGTTAAAGCAAGAAAAGTAATTCTCATTGTCCATTCAGGTCGAAATCTGTATTTTAAAAACAGATATTTTCCCTGAAATGCATTAAAATCAAAGTAAAGAGAAGGAAGTTCAGATATTTGTGTTAAAATATAGCAAGTAAAAATAAATACACAAGTAAGATACAGATACCTGAACAATCTACTTCAGTACAGTAACAAAATATCTGTTCTTTATTTCTGGGACGACTTACTGTCAAAATAACTGGTGTCTTCCTCGGACTCCAGGTGAGGGATGAACTCAGCCTTCTGTCTCAGCAGGCTGTTCCAGTCCACCTCCGTGAAGAACGAGTGCTGCTTCACTTCAAACGTACCTCCTGCAGTGAAGAAGAGGAGGGGGGTAGGGTGGGTGGGGGGTGGCAGGGAATGAAGAGGAGGAGAGACAAAGGCAGACGGGTGATTTCTGCAGCCTGAGACAAAGTGAAGGTACTGACAGCCCGGACCAAAATACCCATTGAATGCATAATACGTAATATTGATGAAGGAGTATGGGAGTTTACTGACTGCAGGAAACAGCAAGTGACTCACCTGTGCCCAGTCGAACCAGTGGATTCGTCTGCAGGAGCGAGGAGATCAGGTGCTGGGCGTCGAGAGGGAGAGCCTCGTCCCCCTCAGGCCAAACTATGTCGTCTACAAGACGCCGCAGAGAGGAAGCAGAAGGAGTAAATTAGAACTACAGTTTGCTTCATCTTGTGTTTAATGGATCCAGCTGAACATACTGGTCCAGCTCGGACGTCTGTCACCTGTGATGACTTGTCCGAACAGCTCCTCTGGGGTGTCTCCAAAGAAAGGCACCAGGCCCACCAGGAACTCGTACAGGATGATGCCCATAGCCCACCAGTCCACCGGCTTCCCGTAACCTTGACGAAGAATAACTTCAGGGGCGATGTACTCGGGGGTTCCACACACCTGAAAAATAACAGTTTGGAGATTAGAGTTAGTTCGATTTTAGGTGAATTACATCTGACCCAGTCCAGAACCTGGAGAAAGCAGACAAGGGGAGAACATACAAACTCCACAGATTATTTAATTTCAAATTCTGTTGTTGATGAAATCACTCAAGATTATTCTAAACTTCCTATTAAAGTATTAAACTGATGAGTTTAAAATGATGTAGGTGCTGAGCAGGAGACAGTGGGTGAGAGGAACACGCGTGTATGAAGCATGTGCTCTTCAGACCGAGCCAAGTGGATCAACGTCACAGATGCCAAGATAAGATGAAAGCCCCCGGTGAGCGTTTTTAATGTGCACATGCACTGAATGCAAATAGACTCCTGGACCATCATGATGCAAAACAACACAAGAAACAATGAGGCTGAGATTCAAAGCAGGACCAGTGAATGAAAGGCCCGAGGAAATAAGACAAACCTAAAAGGGAAATGATTATAATACGAGTGGAAGGCCCGGTCCTTTTGTTCTGCCAACTGTTAACGATTCATGCTTCAGATACGACTGGCACACAATGACACGGGAGTTCTCTGCTTGGTGCATCACTGTAACTCTGCCAAAAGACGCAATTTACAGTATATATATTTATGAGGTTATTTTAATCATTTAAACTAATTTAGAATTACACAACACTTAGTTTTATTAAAAGTGAAGGTAGATTCTAATGACCTCGTATGTGACTTGTTTATGAAGTAATGCACTTTCAGTTAGTCACAGTTTAAATAAGTTTAAATCTGTCAAATGAGACGATATGTTACGAGTTTCTCTCGTGAATAAAACGTGTTGTTAGATGTGTGGTTATTTCTCCCAGTTTCTCCGGGGCATTAAACTTGTGCTTGTGATTTGAGAAAACCTCATTGTTCCTTATCAAATTGGGATCTCAGTGAAGCTATGCTATTATTTTCCATGCTCGGTCTTTGTGATACCTGTTTATCCAGGAACTCCCGGGTATCCTTCTCTATGTGTCCTTCATACAAGTTGGTGGTGAGACTCATCAGTCCCATCTTAGACAGGCCGAAGTCCGTCAGCTTGATGTGTCCCATCGAGGTGATCAAGAGGCTGGGGACAGAAACGTACAGTACAGACTGAGCCATACGAGCTTTATATCCAGTGAATCCAGTGAATCCAGTGCAGTGTTTAGGTTTTAAAGTAAAACTACTTTAACTCCCATCGTCTTACTTGTCAGGCTTGAGGTCACGGTGCACAATGCCATAGTTGTGCAAGTACTCCAGTGCGAGGACGGTTTCTGCGAAGTACATGCGCGCCATCTCCACGGGCAGAGCTCCAATGTTCTTCAGCAGAGTGGCACAGTCTCCTCCTGACAGCACAACGAATGATTTCATTAGTCATACCGCCGACATCAGCGATTAACATGAATGTCTCCTGGGTTCCTCTTGTTCTAGAACATTCTCATTTCCATTAGGACGAAGGTAACGTGCACAACCAAACTCGTTGCGACGGCAGTTCTGTTCAAGGACATCTGACACAAAAGATATCCTTCAATATCTTGACTGTTGGGTTTCTCTGTAATATTCGAAGTTCTTGATCTGACCTTAGCTGCTTTCAGACCTGCACTGAACTCCGGATAATCTCCGGATAATCTCCAGACATTATCCAGAGGGGTCGTATGTGAAAACGCAAATGTCTCCAGAGTTTATCCTTCCAGCCTCCGAAGAAAAACTCTGGATAATGTCCATGTGAGATCCTCAGGAGGATTGAGGATGTTTTCTAACACTTGACTGAGCCATAAACGTAGAAAGACACGGAGATCGCTGCTCCAGAACAACCTGCACCCAGACACACTCACCTTCCACGTACTCCATGACCATGCAGAGGTGTCGGCGGGTTTCGAACGAACAGAACATGGAGACGACGAACGGATTCTCTGCGAAGGTGAGGATGTCTCTCTCCACGAAGGCCTGCTGGATTTGGTTCCTCAGGATCAGGTTTTGCTTGTTGATCTTCTTCATGGCGAAGCGCTGCCGCGTCTCGAGGTGACGCACCAGGTACACGGCGCTGACACACACAGAGGCACGTGCACGCATTATTTTCAATTTACGATATCTTTTGCCTGACTTAAATCATCGTCCGCAGAGGGAAGAGGACTCACCCGTACGCTCCGTTACTGATCAGCTTGATGGTCTGGAAGTCGGCTTCTTCCGGGGGTTTCACTGCTCTGATCTTTCCCTGAGGATCAAACATCACAGAACTAATTATTAATATCATCTCTTAACAAGCGTCAACACAATCTCTTTCATTTCAAGCTGCAACAAATGATACGGTGACCACAACGTGTCACACAGACGCATTAATGGACCATGACAAGGCCAGTATTTCCTGGGAAAAGGGTGAAAATGAAAAACAAAAGCTGCACCAGGTTCTTCTGATCCTTCAACCAAGTTTCAAGGAAATCGCTTTGGCTGTTTCTTGGTAATGTTGCTCATAAACCATCAAATAAATGTACAGGGGTGAATATATAACCTCCATTGCAGACATTATAACTATGAAGCTGCCTCAGTTCTTAATTTCAGCGAGTTGGATGAGCGCCTAATGTTAGAGGGGATATCCTGTTTTTCTTTTTGTACCTCAGCATAAATTAGCTGAATAAAGTGGATAAAGCTTGTAGCCAAGTCATTAGCAGATGAAGCAGACCCTGGCCGGCCGGAGCTGATGCTGTCATTCTGCAGAAGGCAGGAAGTTAATGGATGAATGTGGAAAAGGACGGAGAGCTTTAAAGAAATGATCACTCTGAGAAATAACCAGTCTCACCTCTGTGGAGTCGTCTGTCTCAGGCGTTAGTGGTCCCTCGCTGTCGTAACTATCGAGGTTTACCATCTCTGGAAACAAACGTATGACAGATCGGATTAAAGACAGTTAAATTAACATCTTAACACTTTATAAATCTGCGTCTCTGTGTCCTCCTCACCTTCAATGGGGTCTCTGGTCAGACCCAGCTGGCCGATGATGTATCGAGGAATGTCCGTTTTCATCAGATGACCCTCCTTGGCGTGGTCCTCCGCCGCCTCCAGCAGGTGGTAAAACTCCTCAGGGTTGAACTCCTGGAAACCAGAGCATCAAGACTTGAACCGATAATGTCGTCAAGCAGCAATTCTTTTTGTTAAGTTTCCCCTATTAACATTAACTTAGATTGAGGAGCTGATTGATTTAAAAAGGCCCCGTGTCGGCCTCCAGGAGCCGACTCATGATTCACTGCCTCTGGAGCGGCTCCAGGATTCGTCTCTGGACACTGCAGTCTGTGCTGTTACATGAATTTACTCGTTTACTTTATTATTTGCTCTGTGTGTTTACACCTCGTACTCATGTTCCCTCCTGAGACGTATTTTAAAAACTTGCTTATACGATGGGGCTAGGAAATAAAGGAGTCAGGCACCATTGATGGAAGCAGGAAGTACTGCAGGTGGGGACAGGAAGTGAACATCGTGGGGCCCAGAGGGAATTGGAAAGTACCAGAAACTCAGGCTATAGGCTCTTCGGCACCAACAGTTAAACGTTATCCTCATCCTCTTCCTCCTGATTCAACATGGGTGAAGGAGGTGAAGGAGGAGGAGGCGAACAAGCTTCTTCAGCTCCTCATAAGATGCTTAACGACACCCACTTAATTTAATCCAATCAGACCTGAAGTATCTCATTCAGATCCCTCTACTGTTTTACGCCTGCTGTTTCAACACGTCAGTCATTGTGTCTCTAATGCATCTCCACGCTGCTGAGACAAGCTGAGTCACTAACGACGGCAAAATCATGCAACGGATCTCGAACATAATCCAAACGCAGCGATATGCAGAAAACCAGAGTGGGACTGATTCGCTGAATTGATTCTCCACGTCTCCGTCTCAGCTGTCATTTATAATCAAATCCCACGTCAGGGTGGCATGACTCATCTTGGAGGACACAAGATTGATACCCTGTTATGAAACACAGTCACGCTGGGTTACACACAAACACAAACACACACACGTTGGCATCCTCCAGCTTTAAATGACACCACAGTGGCGACAGTGTGAGTGAGTCAGGCTGGATGGCAGCCGAGCATTAGGGGGCCGCTGCCTGGTAGTAGTGCGGCAGGGCAAATTTTAATCTAAATGCAAATATGTTCACTACCCAGACAAACGTGGATCAACTCGTATAGATCAGTGTTTGCTTGTTGGGATTTTCTGCTCCTGCTGTGTAATACGTCGCGGTGCTTAAAGGCTCATAAAAAAGTATCTGTGCTCAAGTTTGTATCAAGAAGAATGGATTTGTTTTAAGGTGCAACGACTTCCACAAGTGTTTTATCTCCAATTCTCCAATTCCAGTTCGTGGAATCACTTCCTCTTCAGCAATTTGTTCTACAACGTAAAACCACAACGTTTGTTTTGGTGCTGTGATGCTTTATTCCAGGCAGAATTACAGATCTTTTATTTTGAAAAGTTGCGAACCTGGGTCTGAAGATTGTGACGTCTAAAATAGACGACATGTAATGTATGACATCATTCAAACTTAAACTTCTTCACTCTGTTTATAAAAAGCTCTGCACACACGCACGGACAAACGTGTGTGTCATCTTACCAGACACTCCAGAAGTCGGGCCGGTCGCGAGATGATGATGAGGAGCTTCTTCACCAACTCTGTGACGAAGGCAACCTCGGTGCTCTCTGAACGCTCAAAGGCCTGAGAGAGAGAGAGAGAGAGAGAGAGAGAGAGAGAGAGAGAGAGAGAGAGTATATAGTATTTCCATTTTTTATTGTATACCGTACTTGAACTCATGCTGACGTTACATCTTTTACACTCACGTCATTCAGGAGCTTCTCCAGATTCTGCTGCAGCTCAAAGAAGTAGACGGAGGTGATGAGGCCCTCGCGGGCTTTGGTCAGGCAGTCTCTGGACAGCTCGGCGATCTGGTGGTGGATGAAGCTGAGGACCCCGTCAGCGAGCGGCAGGACGTTTTCGGGAGAGAAAGCATGGATGAACTCGGCCAGCCTCCCCTCCATCTGAGCTGTGGCCTGGTGGAGGGGAAATGACAAAGGACTGAATTTCCTTAGAGGAGCCAGAGGTACGTGACAGAAAAGTTCAGGAAGTAATTTCTTAAAATTTTCTAATGTCTGGGCCAGTGATTTCCACACTGGCCCAGACAGTGTGACGCTGCTAATTCACAGCGACTTCAACACAGCGTCTTGTATTTTCGATGTGACTTGTGTGAGGACAAACCGAAGGAGCTTCTACCTCGAGAGAACTCCAAACGATAACAATTTCCTGAGGCTGGATTTCTCTCGCTGAGGAAGCTTTCAGCCTGTTTCCTTTAAAACCTCCCTCAGCCCACCGAGACAGCGACAGGGAGAAGAATGAGGCAAAGGAGGGAAAGTCGTTTTTTATTTGGCCGTTCAGCCGTGGCAGCTTTTAAGAGCATTGTGGAGAAACGTAATATTCTCCCTGACTGGGGGTGAAACATGTCACATAATCTTGTTTGTGGTGGTTTAACAGCCTCCATGGCTCCTTTCTAACTGGGTTGGGATGAATGATATTAAACATTCACACACACTCAATCTGAACACATTCAATCATAGGACTTAAATCCCCTTTTTTTGTTTTCTAATATTTTAGTTCTGAATTAATGGGATTAGTCGCAGATATGAAGGATTGAATGATCAGGTTTATGCTTTGGAGGATTTGTTGTATGATAAACATCATATTCCATAAAAACTGTGTGTGTGTGTGTGTGTGTGTGTGTGTGTGTGTGTGTTACCTTTGGAAAGCGCTCTTTGTAAACATGGTTCATCATGACTATCTCGTTATCGTAGCAAGAGGAGGAGCGTCCGGGGCTGCAGGGAAAAACAGAACATGATAAGAACAAACTAAAATTTGTTTAGTAAAATGTATTTCACGTGTACTTTTTAGTTTGGTCCATGTCCCAAACATTAACATGGAGGTCACTGAGTCTCTATAGTAGTATAGTTACAGAGGAAGATGATATCTTATTCTATTTTTGTTTTAGTACATCTTTAGGGTTGATTGTATGTGTTTTATTATCTTAACTTTCTTTAACTGTTGTCTCCAAAGTTAGGAGATTTATTATAGCTGAGATAAGCTGCTGGGTTTATTTGTTCATTTTGCTGTCTTTCTGTTTAAATAAGGTCATTCTCTGTAGCTTACAACAGGAAAATAAAATGAGAGGTTGTATAACAGCAAAAACACCATCAACCAGGGGTCACCCCCGTAGATCTGCTCCCAAAGTGTCCTTTAAAAAAAGAGAAGTGTTTAATCTCATGGGTTCTGCTGCTGCTGCTGCTGCTGACCTGAGACTGCGGGAGCGCAGCCGCATGTGGGGGGAGCAGCGGCCCCCGTCATCGTCCGTGATGCTCTCGGTGCTGCCAAAGTGCTTGGACAAGAAGTGGAGCTCGTCCATGGTGGGCTGGGAGGGCAGCTGGTGCAGCCGCTCCTGTGACGAGCTGGAGGACTGCAGCGACAGAGGAGGAAGAGGGGGATGAAGGGAGGGCGAGAGCAGAGAGGGCGGAGGAGGAACAGGAAGCAGACGAGGGCGTGGAGAGGATTAGGACGACGGGGGAGAGGAAGGAGCGAGTTGGCAGACGGGGAAGGGAAAAATATTAGAGAGTGGGTGGAGGAGTTGGAAGGAGGAAAAAGAGAAAGTGCCAGAAAGTTAATGAACCAAAACTCCAGCACATTATCCTAATTAATCTTCATCAACCTGATAATAAGTTCAGCTCTTCATGCTCTGAAAGCTCAATTACTCCAGTATCACCAACATTACAGCTGCTGGTCCTCGAGGAGCCGAGACGTTAACGAACTGGTTCGGTTCAGCCTCAGTTCTGTGAATCTGTGACTCAGACGATCATCATCCATCGTTCTCCTTCTTTCTTCAGCACCTTATTGTCTCCAGAGCGAACTGAAGGAGACTTTAGCTGAGAGGAGCACTTTTTTTTTATTGCGTCACAATTCACCCAGATGCTGAGGAGACTTTCATTTGCCCTCAACATTTACAACCCACAGGCATTTTTTGTTTGACGTTATTTCTTTGGTTGTGCAGTGACTTCGTGAGCAGGAACTTTTCTGTTCAGAATAAACTTCGCTCATTTCAATAAAACATCTCTTTGTTTCTGATAATAGCATCGTGCTAAATTAAGGATGTGTTCAATTACATTGGAACAGAATGTGCTTCATCTAATTCCAGCTTCTCATCTCTAATGACCCTCTCATCCCACCGTCCTGGCACTCGTCACTTTCCCCTCCTCGCTATCCTCCCTCCCTCCATCCCTCCCTCCCTCCCTCTCTCCCTTTCTCCCTCCCTCCAGGAGCAGGAACCAGGACTCTGGACGTTACGCAACAAGATACACACCCGCAGAAAAAAATAGGAAGTGACAACCTGCTGCAGTTAAAGTGTAGAGTGTAGTATTTAATCTGATGGGAAGGCTGCTAACGAATGATGCGGGGGGGGGGGTGAAACGGAGGGTCGGCACCGTGAGAATAACTTGACTCAGATGCAGATATTTCGAAAATATTTCATTGGATATTTTCTCCTTTGTAAACTGCTGATGTAAGAAATAAGACGCGAGTGAGGTGATTTACCGTTGAGCTGGGGGTGTTGGTGCCATATCCAGAAGACGGCAGAGATGCCAAAGACCATCGGCGTCCGTCCGCTCTGCAGAGAAAACACAAACGTTACATCATTTAAAAGCCCAATGCGACTCTCAGACTCTGCCATGAACACAATATCATAATTACAATGCAGCATTAGCTAGATTGCATTCAGAAGAAGAACTTTAAAACCAGTTGTTTTTTTATTGTGAGTAGTGAGATAGTAAGTGTGACTGTAAGACAAAACCCACATCCTGGGTGTCAGCATCACACAGCGACGAGTTTAATAAATGAGGACGTGTCTGACTGAGGAGGGGCAGGGGTACAAAGCTGTGATGCCTCCATACGAACATCTTAGAAGCTCCCGAATCTGCCTCCTCACTAGAGCAGCCTGAATAAACAAAGGCGCCGTGAACGTGACAGCTCGGCTCCGTCGGGCTCCACGCGAGTCAGCCTGTTACGCTGCGAGAACCTGCGGATGCTACAAGAGGCTCCTCGCTCCCCAGGATGTGTGAGACCTCCAACAGAAACAGATTCTCCATACTGTGTTCTACACTGGAAACCGAGGCTAATGTCGGTGGCCTTCTTCCTGAAGGTGAAAGGAGCCTGATCGATCAGCGAACGCTAAGTCGTGACTGAAAAGACCCAATCAGCAAGAGGTCGTGAGCGTCTACTGTTTCCAAATATCTTGCAGCGCCTGAGTACAACTCGACCAGCAGCGTTTCCCAACTCATAAAGAGTTTAATGTGTTTTTAAATGAAAACGTAGAAGTGTGGATGTAGCCGCTCTCTCTCCCACCTCTGATATAACCATAACTCTGGGATCAGATCAAGTAGTAAACACAAGCAGGAGTAAACACGCTCAGTACATGTGGTGATTTAAAGGCAGCGACCTTCTGGAGGAGGCGAACGAGAAGTGTGCCGGGTTGCTGGGAGAGAAGTTCCGTGGGCTGTCCAGGGGGCTGCTTCCTG